>JARHVA010004686.1:1230000-1367500 GCA_037957365.1 Torreya grandis
TTTAGAGTCACTCCATTGCCACTTTCCTCCAATTAACCCATTGTCATCCCAAAAGAAGAATAATAAAAAGTCCCTGAGATGTCTATACCCAATATTATTGTAAGGCATTCCCAAATGAAATGGGTACTTCCCAAGAATAACCTTGTACTTTTATTTTAGTCTAGAAAAAGAAGGAGAAATTTAAATATATTTGTTGATGATCATGATGAAAGAGATGAAGAAGAATTTTTTTGTAGAATAAAACAAATCCCCTTAGAAATCCCACATTTATAATCTAAATTAGTTGTAAAAGATAAATATGTTTATGAAAACATAGTACCGGTAGAAATAGAGAACAAGTATAATGTACCTTTAACAAAGGACACCTCTATGAATGATAAATTGCAAAGAATTATGGTAGAGTCTTCCCCATCTCCTCTACCTTCATATTCTAGATTGAAAATAGATAAATTCAAAGCTCTAATGAATGAATAATAAACTAAATCCTATATCTTGGATGAGGAAGAATACCTATAACAATCCCTCTTACTCTTCAAAGATGAAGCAACCATCAATTAACAAGCATATCTAATTGCCTATTTAATGATACAACTACAAAGTAGGGATATTGCCTAATATTATTTACAAAAATAAATATAATGGATTAAATATTGATTTATAGAAAAATATATTGAAATGTGAATGCTTAAATCAAGGGTAATTGATCTTAAAACATTGGTCAATAAAAAATACACATCCTAAGTCACAAGTAGACCAAATAGTTTAGACTATAGTTTTCTATCCTAATATAATAATTGTATGGAATGAAACTTTTGATGAAACTAGAGGTTTAAAAAGAGAAAACAAGAAACTGAGAGAATAAAACAATAATATAAAATAAGGTTGTGAAGAAGCATAAAAATAAACTCAAAAGGTTAAATCTACTCTCTAAGTTGCCTATCAGCTTGGAAAAAATATTTTAGCTTATAGGGGACCTTATTCTACCTGTAACCTTTTTCTCCATGAACAAATTTTTATATGGTGGTTATTAAGGATTTACTATGATCTTCCCTATGAGAATAATTGTCATATAGATTTTATGTAAATTTTTGTAAAAAGCACCCCTAACTGCTAAAACATGCTATGTGAATTTTATCTCTATGACATGATCTTAGGCAATGAACCTAGATTCATCATCAACCTATTTTTAGAATAATTTTATCTTAGAGATATCCTCTATACTTTGAGGAATCAAATTACTTGGGAAGAAAGAAATGAGTAATATTTTGACACAAAAAAGATAATAGGGTTATGTATCAGGCCTCCCTTTGTTAGTGATAGAAAGATTCTCAATGAATTCATAGCTAACTATTTTTACCACCAAAACATTCAAGATCATTATTTTTAGGCTCTGTACAATAGCATCACCAATATTTACATGTTTTCTAAACATAATTTTGAAGAGGTGTTGTCATCAAATGAAAAAAATGGGGCATATTGAGTGTCCCCTTGAAGAGAAGAGAAGTCTTCTCCCCCAAAAATTTAAGGTGGAATTTGAGAAGTACTCAAGTGGTGATAAAAATAATTATAAAATATATTAAAGATGAGGGATGGAACCCATGGATTGGAATAAGGTATAGACCACCACTCCTACTCACCCCCATGTTTCTATGGTAGAATACATAAGATTAGTCCTCTGAGTAGTTTGAAAGATGGATCTAATTTTTTTCATCTTACATATGGAATCTATATTTGAAATTGAAGACAATAGGTTTGATCCATATTATATACATGATCTCATCTCATACGTATAAGGGTGCATAATTATGAAGACAAACAAATATAGTTTATAAGATGACTTGCAAAAGATAAAGTGTGGGGGAAATGATGAGTCCAATTTATGACTCATTATATCTATAATCACCTCCATTGCACATATTAGCCTATTGTCTTAGTTTGAGTATTTCATACATCTTAAGACTTAGTGTCAATAAAAACTAGTAAATAGCTCTAATTTTCTCATTATTATCACTATGTTCTAACATTTATCATGGTTAGTTATCTAGTTTTGTATAAACATGAAAAATAATCAAATATAAACAAATACTAAGAGTTTTGGTGTAGTAATTTAACACTTTGATTGATCCTAGAACAATATGGTCCCCTACAACAATGATCGAGAGTTTATTAGTAGAGCTCTAAAGTTTATTAGTAGTGTTTTAGATTCTACAATTAAAGCTTTAGACTTTGATATTTAAGCTCTGGAGTACTTCAAGTGTTATAAAAGTGAGCTTATTATAGTGTCAATTTGTACCCTTGGAGAGGTTTTTTTAGGATCTCTCCAATTGAGATACAATATGGGGATAACCCCAGGTTGTGGGTCATCTATGATGGGGTCAAACCTTTGGAGAAGGCCAACTTACTCTTGATGGATCACCTATACTAATGTTTTCACTAATAAAAGGGTTATAAAGGGGGAAAGGGATCCTAGAGATTTAACTAGGTGATGTACCAAATTTAAATGAGAACTCACATAAGCATGAAGTAAACACTGAGGAAGCATAAAATAATACTAACTCACATAATCTCATAAAACATAGCTAGTTGCATAATTATTTCATAAACTAGGTTTAGGAAGCAATGAATAAAGGCAAAGAGGAGTTATAAGATGTAATGAGATCTTACATTAGTGATAGAAATAATACCAACTTAGACTGAAACTAACTTGACGACACCTAGAAATGAGAAAGAAAGGACAATGGGCATGAAAGATTCTCCTTAACAATGCCATGACACACAAGATTTTTTACACATAATTTAGAGGTGAGATATATCCAAAGAACAAAAAACACACATTTCTTGGGATTTAAAGAGATCCCATACTCTCTACATCTTTGGAAGATAGACCTTTGATGGTCCATGTTCTCACTAGTCTTCTTGGATAATTTTTTTATGTCATCTAAGTAAACTAGTACTATCTGACTCATAAAGCCTCAGAAAGCCATGTCCATGGTTCTTTGGAAGGCAACCCTATCATTTGACAATCTAAATGACATATTCTAGTAAACATATGTGTCCCACTTGGTGGTGAAGGTATTATTATACTAATATTCTTCTCTTAACAAGATGTGGTTATAACTTCAATACCCTTCCAAAAGGGAAAAAAGTTCTAAACTAGCAACTATTTGAAGGAGTTACTACATGGATGGTAAGGGGTAGTGATCTTTCAAAGAGATCCTATTTAGATCCTTGAAGTCAATACATAATCTGATTTCCCTACTCTTTTTCCTAATAAATACCAAACTATCTACTCATTAAGACTGCTTAATGGGAGAGATGATCTTGGATTCAATTAAGTTTGTCAATTCTTTCCTCATAATCTCTTCAATTTTGGGGTTTATAGGCCTTTGATTCTACTTGATAAGCTTAGAATTAGCCTCTAGTTCTATAATATTTTGGGTTATCTTCGGATCAAAGCCTCTTAGGTCACTATATAGTCAAGCAAAGATGTCAATATATTCTTTATAAAGTTCTATGAAAGTATGCCTCTCATCTTTAGTGATTACATTCAAAAGCTTAAGGATCTTATCCTTAAAGATAAGTAATTTTTCATAGTTCTCTTCATTGGTTAACATCACTAACTTGTCTTTTCTCATATGATCTCCTTCATGGAAGAGACCTTCAAGGGTGACCAGCCCTTTAGGAAGCTTGTTAGATCTCAATTGAGTAATTTTCTCCTCATAATGATGTTGAAACTTTTCCTAGTTTATGAAGGATAACTCTGCTTCCTACTACAAAAAATAAGAAATTTGCTTGTCATTCTCAAAGACCTAATAATGAAATTCATTATCTAGAATTGATGATCTCACCACCAGTTTGACATGTGGCTATACCTTGGTCTTTTTAACTCATTTGGGATATCAAATTGAGCTCCCATAGCTACTAATATGTTATCATGTTGATTTTGGTTCCTTTTCACTACTTAGATGTTAAAATCCTCAATTAGTTCCCACACTCTATGTTTTAAGACTTCATCAAGGTATTTTTGGTGATATTCTAGCCTCTAACTTGCACTATCAGCTCACTATCCTCATAAAATTTTAATTATTTGATTCCTCTTTTATTATCCCATTGGATACCATGGATAAGTCCCTCATATTCAACTACATTATAAGAGAAACTAAACTAAAACCTGTAAGAAGAGAAATACTTGTCATTGGAAGGGGATACTAGCATTGCCTCTATACCCACTCCATGTTTTCACTTTGAACTATTAAATAATAATTTCCATAAGCCACTAAGATGTTATTTAGGTCTAATGAGGGATGGTTTGGACTAATTCTCTTCATATAAGTAGACACCCATGTCCCTCTCTTCAACTCCTTGAAATGGGTCAATTGACTGATGTTAATTATATAGCTCATCCAAGAATATATATGGTATCTCCTTAGGATGAGTGTTTAATTCTTAACCAACTATCAATTCATCCTTATCAAGGATGGTACAATTGAGTTTTATGATATATATCCTATAAGGTTTAATGTGGAATTGTGTAATGGGCTCAACCTTGATGAACACTTTGGTCCTATATCTTATTTTGAATGTCATGTATGAATAATCTACTGCAAGATAACCCCCAACATTTGTAATTAATTATTTGTATAGGCATAGGGAAAAATGAGGAGGTATATCAAGGATCAATACATCTTGAACCACTAAGACACTAGGATATGCCTGCAAGGTTAGGTTGAGATCTTTGATTATGCCAGATGGCTTAGTAGAAGAACTATCAAGTTGTAGAACTCCTTTATACTAGGGTTCATACTTTAGACCAAGATGGTCTACTATAAACTTTGGAATTATTGATGTGTTATCCCCACTATTTACCAATAAATTATGTATTAAAGAGTCACCAATGATTACTAAAATGTATAAGGGAGGAGGTTTGACCACCTTACTTGATTGACCTTCCCTAGGTCCTTTGTTGCATTAGTGAGAACCACATTCTCCATGACTAGTAGCTTCTCAAAAACATTAATTATTCACAACCCTTCTTAGAAGATGTCTACCTAACCTGGCATAGACAACATATACCACATTGGCACACTCACATTGGACCTTTTCATTTGTTCCATAATGTTTATGGGTGAACCACTAATCTTTGGTTATGCTTTGGGAGCCATAACTACACTTTGATTTTTTGAGTTTTAAGGGATAAAGAAATTCCCTTGATTATAATTCTTTGGAGAAATTCGAACCTTTGGAGTAGCACCATGTTTATTTGGCTTTGATATTTAAGGAGTAATGGTAGGAATCTCTTTGACTACTTCCTAATTATCATCTATGTTCTTTCTTTTGAACCTTGTATTTGATACCACTGGAATTTATGCCTAGCTAGAACTAGCCTTCTAATTGAGTGCATAACACTCTTTTTGCTCATAATTAACCATTGTAGCACCTAACTAGTTTGGTCCTTAATCAAGGCTTTGAATTTTTTGAGGATATTCTAGTTTTTTCATCATGGGTACCTCTATGTTATAAGCCATAAGAGTTTTATTGTACCCATAATTGGTAGCCTGCTACTATTGATCACTGAAATCTTAAGTGAAATCAGTGGTTGGAATAACGGATTTCCCAAAAGACTGATTTCAAGGCATGGTAAAATTATCTTCTTGAGTAACATTATTATGGATGGGTACCAAAATGTTGGAAGTGTTTGGATCATTTGGAATATAATTGTTTTGCCCAATATAGTTAGGTTTCCCTTGTCCTTAGATTTAACCTTGGCCTTGGCCTTGGAAGTTTCCTTTATTGGGTGACCTATTTTCTTGATAATATTATTGCTAAGGTTGATATGAGAATTTTTAAGGCCTATTGAAAGTTTTATTCCTTTTAACATTCACTATTTAATTTCTCAAATATTGGAACATGCTCTTAAGCTCTTGAAAGTTCTTTTATTCTTGATAATCACTAGATTAACTAGTGGAAGCCTTTTCTTGCTTAGGTGAGGGTATATAAGCAATTGTATACATATGAGGAATGATAAAAAGGGGAGGAATAGAAGTAGGGATGGTCTAGTCTTAGGGAACAAAGGCATTATTGGTCTAAGTGTAAGTTTTCCCGCCTACACCAGATAATTTTTTGTTCTAACTACCACCTCATATGCATTTGTCAATGTCTTTCCTCCCATGGATTAGATCGTTACTAAAATGCCACTATTTAGGGCCTTCAAATAGTAAATAAAGTAAAATTTATGGGTAGGCCTAATAGAGATTGGGATTCTATCCCAAGTTTTTTGGCACTTTTTGTTGAAGTCTTGCATGACTTTATGAGGGGCTCTTTTAATTATGGTTAACTATTGTGTAAGTAAAAAATGGTCACTTTTATCTTCAAATATCTTACACAATGCATCCCCTAATTTACCCCATGATGTAATATAGTTATCAAAAAGTATTCTATACAAATTTTAGGCTTTACCTTTGGAATAGATGGCTAATAACCTAATTGTCACATTTTCCTGATTGATAATATGAATGTTGTAGAAGTTGGCTATATCCATGAGGTGTTTAAAATGGGTTGTAGCTTGGTCTATATTAAAATAAGGGACAATATTAAGACATAATACTAGAATAAGATCATATTGAGGGAGTTATATAGGAATTTTACCATTAAAGTCTGTAAAGGGGAAAGCTTTAGGGGCTACCATGGCAATGAAAAGGCTTAACAAATATTTTCTTGTAGGCGTAGGCCTTGAAAGTGATTTAGGAATAAAGTTGTCATTATAAGGGTGTGTGTTAGAAAATATTAACCTCTTTACTAAGTTTAAAGGAAATTCAATGAATTCAAAGGGAATACCTCTAGAATCTAACCTTTTAGTCACCTTCAACATGAGATGTAGTCTTTGATTTGCTATCAGAATGTTGAATCTTCTTTTAGAGTCACTAGATGTTGTTGTTTAGAAGTTATAATTGCTAAAAATTTATCAAACCAACATCAAAATTTGACCAATCTTCTTTTAAATGTTTTTGTCCTATCATTTATACCATAAAATATTGTAGTATCAATTTTAACCATTAGATAGGGTTCTTTAGTCTCTCTCCAATTGAGCTACAATATGGGGACAACCCCAGGCTATGGGTCACCTATGGTGGGGTTAAACCTCTAAAGAAATCTAACTTCCTTTTGATGGATCACCTATAATAATGTTTGCACTAAGAAAAATTTTATAAAGGGGGAAATGGATCCTAATAAATATAACTAGGTGATCCACCAAATTTAAATAAGAACTCACATAAGCATGAAGTAAACATTGAGGAATCATAAGACAATACTAGCTCACACAATCTCACAAAAATTAGCTAGATACATAAGTGTTTCATAAAATAGGTTCAAGAATTAATGAATAAGGCAAAGAGGAGTTCTAAGAGTCACTAAGATCTTGCATCAATGACATAAAGAACACTAACTTAAACATGCAACTAACTTAAGACACCTAGAAATGAACAAGAAATAAGGATAATGGGCATATAATATTCTCCTTCACAATGCCATCATGCACAAGCTTTTTTACACATAATTCAGAGGGGAGAGACAAGTAAAAATAGTATTTATTTCTTAAATATGTCTTTAATACAAATTTTAATAGGGTCTAGCCTTATCAAATGAGAGTCTCTACTCTTCCAAAATTGAGAGAGATTTTTTATCAAAAGTGAGAGAGAGCTTAACAAATGGGAAAGAATGGGAAATATAGATAAATGGTGAAGAGAGAGGGGAATCACACCATTCAATATCATTAATTGATATATCACCATCTTTCAATGAATTCTCAACAACATTTTGATCAAATTAGGACACAATCCATCATAGACAAATTCACCTGCATTTGCTCTAATTAGTCTTCAAGCTCTTCTCATTCATCAAGAAATGCACTAGAAGATAAGGGTATATTTTATAGATGATGAGTAGTGATTTCAATATGAATAAAATCCCTTAGAAACCCTAAAAATATATTAACTATTCAACTAGTTTTTCTAACCACTAGATCTCCATCTTGGGACTCTAAGCCATCTTCTACTTGGATTGCTTATAAGGACAAAATCTGTATGTCCATCAACTTGACTAAACCATGACTATGTATACTTTAGGTAGATGAATGTTCTTATTTTTAAAATTTATATATTTTACATATGAGACACTTATTTATTAATCACACAACTACTTTCTACTTTAATATCTAAGTATAGGTCTCATTATAGATTGAAAACCAATCCAATTTATTGGTTTTCCTATAGTCAATATATTGATGAAGCTTTGAAAGTCACATATCCTTTATCTTGGAATATATTGGATCTAAATATACCTATTATACCTCTAAAACTTGTGAAATTTAAGGAATTATTGTATGCAACATTGAAAACACAATAAAACTAAGTCTACATCCTCTAGATCTTCCAACAAAGGTCTCAACTAAGATTTAATGGCATCATTTGAAATATCTACCTTGGTTTGAACTTATTTAAATTTGATCTCTATTTAATTCCATTATCTTTTGACTTTAAATTTATACAATCAATATTAATCTGTGCTTCTCATAATATGCCAATTGTTAGCTCTTCATTCATTCTTAGGATCATGTTGTCAGCCCTTTCACTTCTTGACCTCATTTACACCATTGATCTCCCTATGTACAAATAAATGTGATATATATATGTTTTTTCAATATAATAGGGTTGAGACATTTTCCACCTATGTATTTTCTCTTAGGATCTTCTAACTTTTTGACTCATTTCTGATCATTAGATCTAATTTATACAATAGATCATGCCTCATTGATCTATTTGGGCTCACCAGCTTTGCCTATTGATGCACACCACTAGATATAATATGAGTTCATGAGATCATACCACTTATCACTTGCATGTTTGCCATAGAGATCCATTGACCTTTTGACTTGATGTTCATTGTTGATATTTAATGCATGATCAAATGCACATCATTAGATCTTTGGAACTCACTAACATTGTTGATCACCCACTTTAAATTGGATATTGAATTGATCTCCCATGATTTGGAAACTTTTCACTCGTGCATTAATCTTTGGAACTTTTGAATTCAAATGGATATTTCAAGAAGCTCAAAATTGATGTCCCCATGCATGTTTCACTCTACAAGTCTAATTTTAAAGGTTTATATCTTGATATAACAAGCTAATCAAGACAAAAAAATTTCAAATCATGATCTATGCATGAAATACATCATGTCCATGCAATCTTTTGGCCCTGAGAGGCCTCCTAAGTGAACTTATTAAATGTACAATCAAGCCAACCTATTAATTTTTATGTGGCATGTCATGATGGTTTTGTCTCTTTGTGCAAGAAACTATTGTCTCTTTATAAGGCTCAAATGAACTTCTAAGACTTTTTACAACCTGATTAATTCCCCTAAAATGTGTGAAATTCCATGAGAACCTGTTGGTCCTTTTCACCTTGAAATCTTAGACCTATTTCAAGACTTGCTTCTCAAATATCAACAAATTGCACTTTAAGTTTGATTAGAGTGTTTTAAAATATTTGTAAGAAATATGAAATCTTCTCCTTATACTTTTGGTCCACTCATTACATCAATAACTCTAATCATCTATTTAAACCATTTCAAGGTAAAAGAATCTTGTGTGGGTAAAATTTGGCCAATAAGACCATGAAGCTGTCAAACTTGTCAATAAAAATCCAACATTATTCCATCATGTGCCTAATACATTTTTAATGAAACCTCAAATATATATAATAATTGAGAAGGATATATACAAATCATGTCTACACCCACTTTTTGGCTTTTTATTTATATTACTTCTAGTTTTAGAATATTTGAAATAACACCATTGTATCTATATGAGATAATAGGTTACTTGATCTAATAATATAAATATAAAATGATGTAACCAATTTAACAAGATTAGCATGTGTTTCCTTATTTTTTAATGTTTCTCCTTGGAGTGTGAGAAATTGTGATACATCTTTCAATTTTTCAAGTTAGTTGATCAATGTTGTGATCTAGTTATATTGTTAGTTTGTTAAATGTAATCTAGGTTACTAGATAAATAGTGTAGTAGAATAAAGTAACAATTCATATTACTTCTTATCGAAAGCATGTAAGGAATTATTAGCAAAAGATGTATCATTCTATTTTGTAACTCTTTTTCACCCAAGGAAATTAGGAATTGTGTGGTAGTTATGTTTGTCATTTCATTATTCATTTAAGTTTTAATAAGATTGTTTATGTGTAAGTGTGGATTATTAACCTAAAGGATCATCTAGGTTTATGTGTTGACATTTATTAACCAATTATTTTCCATTAATATTTATTTCATTAAATGTGAAAATTTAATTAATAAGTAAATGACATTTATTACTTTTGAATACTTTTGGTGGAAGATCTAAGGAATGGGAAGGGACAAGTGTCACCTTCCCATTGGACATTATGTTTGAGTTTTTTTTGTCTATAATAAGAAGAAAATTTTACTTTATAAGGACCTTTTTATTATTTTTCATTTGTATAGGTGAATTATAGATTGAAAATAATTAAGGATCTTAGAGAAATAAAAGGAAAATCTTGGATATAAAGAATATTGCTTGTAAGAAGCACTTGTAGGAGGGTTTATTGTTTTAAATCAAGTGGGGAACCAATAGATCCCTTATCATTTAACCATGAAATTATTTATTTTATTTCTTTAACAGAATTATTTACCTTATTATTATATGTATATTTTAATAGGTTGTATGGCTACTTGGCTTACCCTCTTTTTATTTTTGTTCGACATGGTTGGGCATATGGAAATCATGTGGTCAACCTATTTTTATGAATGTAAATATTATATTCCTAAAAGTTTTTTAGCTATTTTGAAATATATTTTTGTGACTTAAAATTGTAAAGTTATAATTCAAAAAAGGCCTTGGCTTGTGTATTTATTGTATGATTTCATTGAGTAGGGTTTGGGCATGGGAACTATGTTTCAAGCTCCTCATACTTGGATCTATTAAATATGTTTTGGTAAATAGGTAAAAATATATTTCCAAAATCCTCCTATGGAAAGGAGAATGGTTTTGTCAAGGGAGGAATTACAATGTCATCCTTATCCCAACTCATAGTGTAGAGAGTATCAATCTCATATGCAATGTGTGTTTTAGAGAATAACCAAGTGATGCAAATTACTTTGGGATGCCTTGTACCTATTATTAATTATATATGTGTGTGTGTTCATGAGTTGGATTTATCATGTAGTTTTAGATCAAGTGTGAGATGGAACCCTTTGTTATATGGAATTTTATTATATATAACCATATAAATTGCTTGACAATGTTTTCCCTTTACATACATATACCTTACTTAGACTTATTAGTGTTAATTATGCTTACAGTTATGAGTCTTATGTTTGGGGGTGCCTATGATAGTTACCTAATGATGGAAAAAAATATGGGAGGTGAGGCCCTCCATGGGTTGGGCTTGTGGGAGTATAATGGACCTTATATTTAATCTTAATTTATCTAAATTCATTTTTATTTTTTATGTAAATATTACTTGGCCATTTAAATACATTGATATGTAATAATTTCATCTTGTAAATAATGAGAAATACAATTTGAAGTGTATACTATGATATTGCAAACATTGTTACTTTCATTTTTAGTTTTAGATGGAGGAAAAGAGAATTTAAAATGGACATTGTAACTATTTTAATTTAAGTTGAATATATATATGAGAATTGGTATTAAATATTCACTAAAATAATTCATAATAAATAAATAAAATTTAATTATGTTTCCTAATGCTCACTTCGTACACTTTCATTGGGCTAAAAAATGGCTAATTTTGCTTTTATAATTTACTTAAATATAATTTATCAAAAAAATATTTTTAGTGGAAAATAAGATTCTTCAATATATTGTTTCTTTTAAAATATTAACTTTTATATTTACAATTTAATAGATATAATTTTTTTGAATGAAAACTACCAAAATTGACCTATTTTCCTTTGTAAAATTCTTAAATTTCATGTAATTTATATTTTAGAAAAATAGTGAAACATTATTACCAAAATAATTCTAATTTATAATTTATAATTTTTAGGACTTGTAGGATTTTATTTCTTATTTTAAGGACTATCAATTGCCCACAATGATTTTTTAAATTTGGTACCTATAAGGTAATTGGTAGTTAGATAGGTCCTTAATTTAAATAGCCCAAACCATTTTTTGAAGGGTATCCCTAGCATTAAACATGAACACATGACTCGTGCTTAAAGAGATAGGGGGATGACAAGTTTTCAATGGAACAAGACCACTATAGTCTATAAATTGGTAGTGCCATGTGAACACCATCATGGATAAATTTAATGCATTAGGGGGGAGGTTGCATGGATTTTAATACACATAGTTACCTCCATTGTACTCCTATTTTTATAAATGGGGTGTTAAAAAAATATTTAATACCACCTAGAAAATAAATATTGAAAGAAAAATGACTAATATGGGGGTTAATAGGTCTTCAAAAACATCCTTATCGATTTCACTCAAGCGATAACGAATCATTGAAACAAGCATATATACTAATAAGCATAAACACCTATCCACATAAGCATGAAACACAAGAACACATAACATATGTGGGAAACCATAAAGGGGAAGAAAAACCACTAATATATGAAAATTTACTATAGTCATATAAGACAAACACCAAATTTATTGAAGTGCCTACTTAACATAGAACACCAACCCTAACTAGTTAAGCACCAACTCAGCTAGGCTTTAACAAGCACCAACTTGCAAGGAAGCACCAAACCCCTAGATGAATAAACACAAACTCAACCACCTAAATCCTTTTATAAAATTCAAAACACCTTATTTATCATACAATTTATGATGATCTCCTTCTTCAGCTCTTCATACACTTCTATCCCTCGCAAATTGCCTTCTAGGCTTCTTTGTTCAACTAGCCCTCTTCTTGACTTCATTAGGTCATATGACCTTTATCCTCATAAATATAACCTCTATAAAATATTAATAATATATCCTATATACTCATATAATGGTATAAAATACCTCTTTTTTTTCAATATGTTATTTAATTCACTTGCTCTCTACTCATGCCAATATGCCTAAAACTTCCTTGTATTTATACAAGTCTCTTATTCATATCCTTCTTGGGGAAAAAAACACCCTTAAATAATTATGTAATACATGTAATAGATCTTAGGACATATAATAAACATTAATAAAACATTATTTGAGTCCCTTTAGGTCTGGCATACCTTAATTAGGCCTCATTTCATCTTTAGGTTTCATGGAGATCTAACTCTATTAGGTCTTATTTAGGACACATTACACTTTTAATTCCATGGAACACATTAAAAAAACTAAAATTATAGTAATATATCATATTACATTCAAATATACCCATTCTAAGCTCATATACGCTCCATAACACTTTTTAGAGATAACCACCTTTTGAAACATGTCATTAGTATTGTTCACAATTAATCATGTGCATACCCAAAAAGTATGTCTTAAACTAATAAATATAAAACATAAATTATATAAAAATATATGTTAAAAAATCACATATTAATAAACCTCATGACCTCAATGTCATCAAAAACTTCATTAGATATTTCAACTCAGGGTATACAGGCTCAAACTCTTCTCTGTAAAATTCTCACTCTGAACTACTAACTAACCTCAAAACATAGTCATGGAAATTGAAATTATAAAACCTAAAGGAACACACTCAAGTAATTATAATTCATAAAAGTTATCCTATGACATATTTATAAAAACCTTCCAAAAAAATACTATAAGCTCTAATGGTAATATTAATCTTATAGACTAATTTGTTGACCTTCTCTCTCATAAACCGCACTCAACCAGTTAAGCCATTTTGGCTTCAACATTTTCACTAATTTCACTGAATACAAAAAATTATACAAATCATTAATAGTACATAAAATTCTGAAATAATTACACCATGTATGGTATATGCTTCAAATCATGGCATAAAGTCTTAAACACATAGTTACAATCTCAAAGTCATAGATGCAACTTTTGACACCTAACATAACACACTCAAGTACTTATAATGCATAAAAATTATCATAAAACATCATTATAAAAACCTCCAAAAAAAAAATATAATCTCTAATGTAAATTATTTGTCTTGTAGACTAATTTGTTGACCTTCTCTCTCATAAACCTCCCCCAACCAATCAAGCCATTTTGGCTTGAACATTTTCACTAATTTCATTGAGTATCAAACATTATAGTAAATAAAAGTAAAAAATAATGACATCATGCATTTTGGATGTTTCAAATCATGTCATAGAGTCTCAGACTTATAGTTCTAACTTGATTACCTAGAACTACTAGTTTGCATTAAAGCACAATCATGGTGAAAATGACTTTCAATCACTTGTATGAAAATTTAAAGAGACTCATGATGCATATGTATTATATTATGATATCATAAGACCATTTTTATACATAATTATAATATTTTCAAATATCAATGTTGGTCTTGTAGACCAATCTTAGAGCCTTTGTATCTCACTATCTCATCTAAACCAGACATGCCAACTTGTTAATAAATTTTTCACTATAATAACTAACTTCAAAAAATTATATCAAAAAATAAAAACTATTAAAAGTCTTGAAAAAACCTCCATGCATTTGGATTCATCCCTATTACATGATAACACATCCCCAATCAACTTCTCATTTCTACTTATGTTTCTCATTATTTGCACCATTAGGCTTGTTAATGATTGGTCAACTTGGATTAATGATTTAGCACACCTAAGGGATAGATTATATTCATAAAAAACCATGAAAAAAAAATAAAAGTATCAACCTTATTCATCCAATGATTTGCATACTTTTATTTGGTTAACTCTGATTACTACAATAAATATCTAAGAAAGTAACACTTTCCTATATAATCTACTCACACACCTGAAAAACCAATCACACCTAGAGATGCTTGGGAGAGTTTAATACAACATAAAATAATTTAAATATCCACAATAATCCATTATGAGAACCTTATAAAAAATATTTCATATCGGGTCACTATTAGGGTTCTTTAAGGGTTTAAACCATCTTCCACTATTAGAAATCATTCATAAATCATAGACCCTTAATCCAAAAACCAATTCATATAAAATTGATGTAATAACCTTCCCCATATACCATAAATATAATAGTTTCTCATGTAGAGCTTATGCATGCCAATGAACACTTGAAATTCCTTCTCAAGTTTACATGTCTTTATTCTATGCACTCAAGAGAACTCAAAACCACTTTTCATGACTTTTCTTACAAACCATGATGATAAAATTTGTGAAAATGATTTAAAAACATATCATACCTTTGAAAAAACTCAATTTTCCATACTATCCTTGTAAATAGAACCTCATACCCAATAGTCCATACTCTTTCTTTTTGTTCTCTTAGACCTTGACCTACAAACCATATTAGGACTAAAATCTAACCATCAAACTTATTTGCATGCACTTTACACCTCATTATCAAAATAAATAAACCTATTTCATTATCTAACACTAATTTATATCATTCATATGCCTTGACAACACATCATGATACCTCATTAGGTCAAGAGGGGTCTAAAACTAGTCTAGTTGCAGACTTGGACTTAAGGTCTTACATCTGTAGGCTCACATAAAACTCTCTTGAATGATATAATGCCTCATATTCATGCTCAAAAAACCTTATGAAACCTCTCATTCCTCTATGTATCCATCTGACTAGGTTAGCATGCTCAAAACTTCTCATTAGGTCTCTATATACCATGATTAGGCTTCTCAAGCACTTGAAACTTAACAACTAATCTTGAAACACTCTTTGATGCTTCTACAGCTTGATCACCATGCACATGATCATGATATGACTATTCTTGTTATTAATATGCTTCTCAATACATCTTATACTTAAATACTATTACTCAAACATGCTTATCTCAATGATTCTATCAAATAAGAATCTTCATCAACTAATACTCTTACACCACTACAAAAAACTTGAAAATAACCAACCGAAGAATTAGTATGTTTCCTTAAAATTATTTCTTAGCATAAATACATTAGGTCTCCTTCTTATCACATGGATTCCTTGTCAATCAAGATCACAATCTCATAGACCATAGACCATTCACCATGTATTTTCACCAGATGCACCATGAAATCAATGACATCAACCTTGACATCAAATGACATCAACCTCATCAGTAATGACATCAAACTTGGCATCAATGACAACACTTCTCAAAAAAATCCCCTTTGTCATTGATGGAAAAACATTCTTGAAACTAATCACTCTCATCTCCCCTAATCTAATCAATCTCACTTATTGAACTTTCTCCCCCTTTGACATTAATGACAAAAGTATTCCATAAAATACCATCTAGAATCACACATTCTTGCAACAAAGACTCAATACACAAAATGTGAATAATTAATGGAACATGTTTCCCCTTACTCTAAGCATGAATCAAGCTTAGTCTAATTGAAAAGTGGCTCCAAGAAGCCTAATGGAGTCATCCCTTTCCATGGGGCACTAAAATAAAACAAACTAGGGAGATTCCTAGATCTCTATATTCTCACAAGATTAAATATCTTTCAATATCCTTTTAGGATTGATTTACAATATAGTATTGATCTCTTCATAAACCATTTGATCATTAATATTAGCTAAAAATAAACATTCCTAACTTGATTTCTCATCTTAGGTATGCTCTACCATATAAAAATTTACCTTTGAGCCTATATATTGATCATGACTAACCTTTAATATCTTTGGTTTCCACACATTCATTTGACTTATCTTTTTCACTCTAGGGGATTCAAACTTCTTATTTTGACTTAATGACATTTTAATTCTATTAGGGAAAAATCTTGTAATGTGTCCCAAATTATGATAAATGTAACAACAAAACTCATACATACCTCTTGACTAATGTGAACTTTGACTCCTTTCATAGTCCCATAAGTACTCATACTTAGAGCGTGTTCTACACTCTTTTTCTCTATGACCAAACTGACTACATAAAAAATGGTCATAATTGAATGAACTAGAGTAACTCATAACATTAGGTTGTTTTATAGGTATTTTCATGTTGACCTTTTTGTCTTTAACAGACTTATCCTTAACTTGAGCTACCTCCTTTTGGTCTTCTTTGAAACTAATACATGTCTTATCATTTTTAAACTTTTGACTACTCAAGATATTATCTATAACATCAATAATATTTTCAAACTTCACAAAGTTCTTCACCTTGATAAAATCTTGATCTAACTTAGCTTTCAAGGATTCCACTTTAGTTTCATACTTGGTGCATTCTTCTATTTTAGCATTTAAGCTAGTAATGACAATCTTCATTTATCCTTCAATGTGATTGATGATCTCATCATACTCCTTGGATATGTTACTCAATTTTTCCTCAAATAAACTAATCTACTCTTCATATTAATTAACTAATGATAATAGTTTCTGATAATTTATTCTTTGGAATTTCAAATGCTCTAGGGCACTTACCAATTCTTGTCAAGATTCACTTAGCTTCTTCTTCATCTGGTTCTAAATCATCGATAAGGCCTTTCCCATTTAACCAACCCTCAGTGTCTAATTCTATCACCATGAATAAGTTTTCATTATTTTAATGTTTAGTTTCATTACTACCATCATCACTATCAAATGTAATTGTGTCACTTTCCTTAGATGAGTTATTGTCTTCTTTGGTGTAGAAACTTATCTTGTTCTTGAATGAACCTTTCCTACCTTCATACTTTTTGAAATATTTCTTGTTCTTGTCAGGCTTATATACCTTCATATTATATCCATGATATTGATCATTTTCTTCATCATGCTCAATTTTATCTTTGTTAGGACACTTGGATGGAAAGTGACCAATCTTAACACAATTAAAAAATTTGAAAGGCAACTTACCAGATCCAAACCTCAACTTCCTGGAAAACATGGCTATTAGTTCATGATCATCAACATCTGAAAATTCCTCATTCTTGACCCCTTTGGATTTTGAATTCTTCTCAACTTTGAAAATTTATTCCTTATTAGGAGGTATTTCTTCAATTTTTCTCATCCTATAATAAATAAATATTACATGAAGCCCATCCATTTAAATTTTGTCTAAATCTTACATCTCTTCTACTACAAACACCTTAGAATCAAACTTAAAAGTTAATCTCTATACCTTTTAAATAGTTGTATATTATTTTGCTTCTTCTCTTAATATCATAATGACATTTATAACTTCATACACCTTTGACAAGTAAGATGTGATTATTTCATCTTTATTCACATTCAAACTTTCAAACTATCTCTAGTGGGTCTGTAACTTGGCCATATTTACCTTGATGTCTCCTTAATATATAGTCTTCACTTTGTCCCATATCTCTTTTTCTGATACATATTATATCAGCTTCATAATCTCTACCTCTAATAGGCCACAAGTAATGGAATTCATTACCTTGGAGTTATTTGCAGTAGCCTTCTTATCTGCTGCATCAATTGGTGGAATAGAAGCAACACTATATCAATCCATAACTAATTTCAAAATATAATGACCTTGAAACATCAAATATATCTTCATCATGATTTAAAAAAATGAATAATTAGATCCATTTAATAATGGATCCTTACAGGTAGAGAAACCACCTTGAGCTTGTTGATTAGCCATCCTTGCTTCTAGGATCTCCTTTAGGATTTTATACTTGCTTCAAAGGACTAGGATATGATACAAAATGTTGGAAGAAAAATTGTTGAGATGGGGGGCTGAATTAGTATTTATTTAATTTATTATAAATTTCACCTAAGCATTCATGAACCATTTAAACAAGCATATAGATCTAACAAGTGTAAACACCTATCCACATAAGCATGAAACACAATAACACATCACTTATGTGGGAAAACCTCAACGGGAATAAAACCCATATATATATATATATATATATATATATATATATATATATATATATATGTATGGAATATATTCCTATAATACAAACACTAAGTTTAGTGAACCACTTACTTCATAAGGAGCACTGACCCCAACTAACTAAGCACCAACTCGGCTAGGCTTTAGTAAACCCCAAATTGTAAGGAGGCACCAACCCCCTATATGAATCTAAACCAAATAAAAACTTTAATCACCTTAAAACCACCTTAGTTATCATATAAAAAATTATGATCTTCTTTTTAATCTATTCACATATTTCTATCCCTCTCAAACTGCCTTCTAGGCTTCTTTGCTCAACTAGCCCTCTTCTTAACTTGATTAGGTCATATGACCTTAATCCTCATAAACATAACCTATACCAAATAGTAATATTATATTATATATACTAATATAATTGTATATAATACCTCCTTCTACTCTATAATCTGTTATTTAATTCACTTGTTCTCTACTCATGCTAATAGGCCTAAAATTACCTTATATTTATACAAGTCTCTCATTCATATCCTTATTAGTCAGCCAAACACCCTTACCCTCTTAGTTAGTAAATGTAATAAATATTATAAAATATCATAAACAATAATAAAATTTTCTCTTAGGCCCTTTAGGTTTGACATACCTTAATTAGGCCTCATTTCATCTTTAGGTCTCATGGAGACCAAACTCTATTATGTCCACATTAGGACACATTACACTTTGCCTTCCTTGGAACAAATTAAAACACCTAACACAATAGTAATATTTAATATTACACTCAAACATACCCATTATAAGGTCATCTAGGCCCCATAACACTTTTTAGAGCCAACCACTATTTGAAGCACGCTATTAGTATCATTCAAAATTAGGCTTGTGCATACCTAAAAATTATGTCTTGAAATACTAAGGATAAAACATAAAATATATAAAAAAATATGAAAAAAATAAAATATTTAGAAACTTTATGACCTTAGGGTAATAAAAAACTTCATTAGATACTTCAGCTCTGGGTATATAGGCTCAAATTCTTCTCTATAAAATGCTCACTCTGAACTACCAACTAGCCTCAAAACATAGTCATGAAAACTTGAACATATGACACCTAAAGGAAAAAAATAAAGGAATTTTAAAACTATCCTAAAACATACTTATAATAACATACAACAAAAATATCATAATCTCTAATGGTAACTATTGGTCTTGCATATCAGTTTGTGGACCTACTCTCTCACAGACCTCACTCAGTGAATCAAGCCATTTTGGTTTCAAAATTTTCACTAATTTCACTAAATACCAAAACTTATACAAATAACATGTATTTTATATTCTTAAAATTAGGTCATGAAGTTTCAAACTCATCATTATAACTTGCTTACCCATAACTACCATTTGGCCTTGAAGCATAGTCATGGTGATAATGACCTTCAATCACCTGTATGACCATTTACAAAGACTCTTGATGCATATGAATGGTATTATGATATAATTAAACCATTTTTATATATAAATATATAATTTTAAAATATTAATATTAGTCTTTCATACCAATCTCAGAGCCTTTGTATCTCACTATTTCATCTAAACTAGACAGGTCAACTTTTGAGCAACTTTTTCACTATAACCACTGACCTCCAAAAATTCTATCCAATAAGAACATGTCTTATATGTATTTAAAAACACATAAATTAATTTTAATTAGTACCTATTCCATGATAACACATCCCTAATAAAATTATCACTTCTACCTAGGTTTTTCACTATTTGCACCATTAGGCTTATTAGTGATTGGTCAACTTGGATGACTAGTTTATCACACCTAATAGAAAATGATCAAAAAACACCATGAAAATAAAATACAAGTCTCAACATTCTTCATCCAATGATTTTCATACTTTGACTTGGTCAAATATAAATACAACAATAAATCTATGAGAAAATAACACTTTCTTGTAGGGTTTATTCACACGCCTGACAAACCAATCACACCTAGAGATGCCTGGGAGAGTTAGATATAATATCTAATCACTTAACTAGCCATACCAATCCATTTTGATCACTTTTAAATAGATTATTTATTATCAGGTCACTATTAGGGTTCTTTAAGGGCTTAAACCATCTTCCACTATTAGCAATCATTCGTAAAGCATGGCCCCTTAATTTAAAAACTAATTCCTAAAAATTCTATCCATGACCCTTCCAAATATACCATAAATAACATAGGTTCTCATGTAGAGGTTACACATGCCAATAAACACTTTAAAGTCATTCCTAAGTTTGCATGCCTTCATTATGTTTGTTTGAGAGACCTCAAAACCACTTTTCATTCATTTTATTTTAAACCATGATTGAAAACTTTTTTAACATGCTTGAAATAAAATATCATACCTTTGACAAAACTCACTTGTCCATAGTAGCCTTGGAAATAGAACCTCATACCCCATTAGTTCATACTCTCTCTCTTTGTTCTCTTAGACATTGACTTAAAAACCATATTAAGCCTAAAGTATGACCTTTAAGATTCTTTCCTTGCACTCATTTCCTCATTCTCAAATTCATCAACCTCTCTCATGCTTAAAAACTACTTTACATCCTTCTTATGCCTTGACAACACCTCATGACACCTCATTAGGTGAAGGTATAGAACTAGTCTAGTTAAAGACTTGGACTTAAGGTATTACCCCTATAGGATCAAATTTAAACTCTCATAGGTTATCCAATGCCTTATATGCATGATCAAAAAAACTTACACAAATTGTTATGCCTTTGTGCATCTATCTCACTATGCCATCATGCTTAAACCTTCTCACTAGGTATCTACATGCCATGACTAGGATTCTCAAACACTTGAAACTTGAAAACTAATCTTGAAAAACTCTTTGATGCTTCTAAACCTTTTTAATCATACACATGCTCATAATATGACTATGCTTGTTATGACTAATCTTCTCAAGACATATTGTACTCAAACATGTTTACTTCAATGATGTTATCAAGCAAGAAACTTAATCAAACAACACTCTTACACCACTACAAAAATATTGACAATAACAAATAGAAGAATGATTATGTTTCTCTTAAATTATCTCTTAATAGAAAGATATTAGGTTGCCTTCTTGTCACATGGATTCCTTGTGATGTCAAGCACACAAGATCATGTAACATAGACCATTAACCATGAATATTTACAAAATGCACCTTGACATTAATGATATCAACCTTGGCATCAAATGAAATCAACCTTAACATTAATGATAACACTTCTCAATAATAACCACTAGTAGGTTTTTATTTTATTAATCTATTTATCATTATTTAATGTTAATTCTTTCTAAAACTATCTAAATTCCTAAGTTATATGGTGTTTAAAACAAAAAATATTACCTTGACCAATTCGTTTTTTGTTAGATCATTTTAGGATATTAGGATTGGTAAGGGTGTGATGAGTTGAAAGGGACCCACCATAAAACTTTATCCTATTTTGCATGGAATTAGTATAAAGACTAGAGACATTATATTTTTGAAGGTATGCATTGGTTCTCATAGAGAGACATTTTTAACTTCTTTTGGCTATTTTGGGGACCCTATAATCCCTATAATGGGTTACCAAAATGGAAAACTCATTATTTTGTTATCTTATACTGATTTAAATAAAAAAATAAAGCTTAAAACTTGAAATAAAATTAATTTATTTTTTAAACCTAGTTTGGTGACTGTTGACTATTTTGACCAAAGTCAAAATAGGTCAACCCCCTATAGTCTAAAATTTGTATATGGTTTCATTAGTGTCCTATATAGTGTTTCATGGTATTATTTAATGTCATTTAATGTGTCATCACGTTGGTCATAGTCAATTTCTTTCCTAAGTCATTTTATCTTACCTAAAGTGAATATTAGAGTCATTTATGAAGGTGGTATAGTTTTTAGAGTAATAAAAGTGTTCCAAACTAAATAATAACATCAATAATGTCATATACTTATAAATAATGTTATTCCCTAATTGAAACTTTTAAGTACTACATTGAAACAAGAAGAAAAGAGGTAATTTGGGTAGTTTTGGAGGTTATACGGTCTCTAAAAGAGTTTGACACATGTGGAAACCTTTTGGGATGAATATTAAAATTACATAGACTCAAAAAAACCCTTTTTTACATTTTAAAGTACCTAAATTGGTCAAAAACTAATCTTCTCTTCCATAGCTCCACTAGACATGCAAAACTGGTCAATAGGTCTTTTGATGGTACGACCATTAGGAGGACTTCTAGGTCAAATTATATTGTTGGTAGATACTAAAATTTATAAGATTAATTTTAATGTTTTTATTTCGAGGAATGGTGGCCTATAATTTTTGAACGATTCTTAATAAGTTGACTATCTTGTTTTGCTTGCTAATCCCCTCACCTTGTAAGTTTTTCTCTTGTATCAATAAGCATTTACAATCTAATTGTTGAGTTGATTATAAAATATGTGAAATTGATTATTTATGTTTTTATATCTTGGATTGAATGTTTGGAGTTGATTTTATGAGACATAGAGTTCAAGTTGTAGGTTGATGTCACTAGTGGATTAGCAATAAAGTTTCAACACTTGAATAATATTTATTTCTTTGCAATGCTTTAAAATCAATGTGTGGTGTTGTGTTTCATATATATAATGTAATTTTGACCCTGTCTCCTTCTATTTTCACTCTCCAAGATTAACATAATGAAATTTGTAGTCAACCTATAACGTAATCAAACCTTCTTGCATGACTATCATACATAGTCAATTGAGTGAGATGTTTTGAGGATATGATGAAATTCATGGAGGTGTATTAAGGATTTAAATGTGTTAAACACATTATTGGATCATAAACCAAAAATTAAAGCTCTCAAAATGGCACATAATGGATTATAACAATAAATGCAAACTATATACATAGTCATATACCATGGATATGCACCTACAGATGATTATAGAATGATATCATGTAAAAATCGGTATTGAAACTTGTTTTAAGCCCATAAATGTTGTAAAAATTCATTTAAGGACCTTAAGATGCTATATAACTAATTAAAATCCTAGATAATTTGCACATTATTCATGTCTTTTCTTAATTGCCCTACATATTGAGTTGTTCACCTATAGGTGACCTTACATAGAGACTTGGAGCATGGTCATGAAAGAGTCTAGAATTATTGAAACGTACATGAAGTTTAGGAAGTTAAAAATAATGTGGAAATAATTTTTAGGTTCATTAAGGAGTACTTAGGCTCAAAAAACCATGTTCAAATTTAAGATCTAAGTTTAGGGACAAGTTTCCCTAAAAGCTCCAAAATAGAGCCCTAACCACTTTTGGTGATGCCACATAATAGTGTAGCAAGGAGTGTAAATGAATAAAAACACTCCCATATATTATCATTCATGAAGTTTTATAACATTAAAAAATAGGGGGGATATTTTACTAAAGGAACATAATGTATGGAGGCTTCAAAGTTACACATTTGTTCATTGTAAACATTCAACATTGTTTACAGTTTTGAACCTCCAATGACCTTTACAATCCAAAGTTGTATATAGAGAAATATATTAATTATCAAGTGGTCCTATTAATTTTATAAACACACTAGTATTCCAAATATCATAAATAAGAGTGAATGTATGAGGCTTTGACCTACTTGGTCACCTACAAGTGTGCTCTAATTCCTAAGAAGATTACCTACAGTTGGTTGTAGTATAATAGTGGCCTAAATAATGATTACCTTAGTGATTGGCCTAAAAAAATCATTATTATAATTTATATAAATTATTTTTGATGGATATTTATGACTCCAATAAAGTATTTATGCATTACATAAAAGATCTAAGTCAAAATATACACTGACAGGTAGGTGAATCTCAAAAACATAGTTATCCACCACTGTTAAGTCAAATATAAGGTATGCAATGAAGGAATTGGAAAATAAAAAAGAAGTTTTGTAATTTTATATATCTTATTAAAGGTGTTGTACATCATTTAATATTATCAAATCAATATAATAGGGTAATAAATGTCCCAAAGATAACTTACAGTCCACACATACATATAAAGCCTACATAGTCAATATTTCCAAAAGTCTACCTTGGGTTTTCTAAGATTTGGGGGGAATATTCATGTGGTAAAGTCATGAAAATAGGCTTATATAATCCCCATGACTTATAAAATCCACTCATACCCTTCCTTTTCTCAGGGTAACAAGTGAGATTCCCTTTGTTCTATCTTAGACCAAGGGCACTCCCTAAGGGTGCAAACCTATAGATTCAACATAAAAAGATATAAGGGTGAGTTTAATATTGATTTAAGCCTCTCAAGGAGATGACAATATTTTTTTTATACATGAATTAACATAGGGGAAACCTCAAAATTATAATAAGCCTAATAGGGTGGTCCAAATGCATAAGCATGTAGACATAGCTATTAGGTCTTGATTAGGCCTAGTCCTTAATAGGGTCCAAATTTTACTTTTAAAATTATAAAAACATTATAATTCATTTTAAAATGTTTATGTGGATATATAAGATATTTTATATCCTTCAACTTGCAAAATAAGCCATAGGGAAACCATTTTTTGGCTCTAGCCAACTCAAGACTGCAAAAAATGGTGAAAGGAACTTGAGAAGGCAAGTTTGAGAGATAAAACCTACATGGAGGATTATAATGGGATTATGAGTAGTTAGGGGATGTTGAAGGAGGTTTTGAACAAATAACTTGTGGAATTTTTTTAGATTTCTAATGTCAAACCTGAATGAATAATCCTTAGAAGGAAAAATCACCTAAAACCCTCTCAAACCCTTGTTAAAGACCCAATTGGGAAAATGAAGAAGGAGAGGCATCCAGGAGGGATATAATTAACATGAAAGTAATTTAATATTGTAGAGGACTCACCAGGGTTACCACGCATTTGGATTTTACCCTACTTGTAAAAATAAGGTGGAAAATGGATTTTCTTTATTTTTTTGGTGTTATGTAGGTATGGAAGGGTTTAAAAGGATGAAATATAATTTTAGAGATATTTTATGAATTAAAATAACCCATCATGTACATTTTATGCATCATAAAATATTAAAAGTAACTCTACAAGTGCCTTCATCTCAGCTAGTCCAAAGTGGCATAGTGAACAAGCAAGTGAGAAGGTGAAAACTTCAAGTGGGAGGAATTTTAAGATATAACTAGTGTATATAAAGTAATGATGCATATTTAAAAGTTTAAAACACTTTTAGGTATAAATTTTATTGGAAAACTAAACACATTTTATGCTAATTGTTAAGGGTGAGTGAAAGAGGAGTTATTTAGACTGCAAGTTGTGATAATTCATCTCCAAAAGAATCTAGATGATTAGGGATAATTCCAATGAATTTTGGATCACTTTTATAGCCATTCCATCTATGTAATAATCTCATATGTCCCTATTCTGATATGGATCATTCATGAAGGGCCAAATGATGTAGATTTTATGCAAGCAAATAAAGAGTCTTATGCCATATTTTAAGAGTTTCATGTTTTGAGGGAGATTTTTACTATGAGACATTGCATAGTATATTAAATATTCCTCTCTCCTATATATCTAACTCTTTTTCTCAGCTTGATAGATGTCCTAGTGACTCTTGAAATTTATTTTCCTCTATCATCTCTCAATTTTTTTAAGTAGGAGTCATTTTGGCTCTTATAGGCTAATTCCACTCCATGTATGGAGAAGCCCTACTAGGTTTAAATTGTAATTTTACTTTAAAAAATTAATTAAATTATATTTTTTAGTTCATCAGCTTTTGTCTAAGTATGCAAAGTGATATATGGTGATGTTAAGTGATAATCTTCTATCCTTGTTTCTCCTTGTCCTCTCATGTTTATGCAAGATTTCATATTATAAAAGGTCATATATAAGGTATCTAGTGTGTTAGGCTCATTTAAAGTGTAAAATTATTCTTAGAGTGTGCAATATACCCTCTATTTCACTTACCTTTTGTTGCCTCATGCATATCACCTCTATATTGAAACACTTATGTTAGAACCTCTTAAGACTTTGAATTTGGTTTGTAGGTATTGTTTCTTAGTGAAATAAATATGATGATATTTTGAAAACATTATATTTTATCACCCCCTTAGATTATTTTTATTTCATGCAAACTTCTATCTCTTTTCTCATAAGCAACTAGGTAAGCAGGTGATAAGCATTTTAAGGTATAATCAGGGAGCTAGTCCTTAAACCTAGATGTCTACTTGTATTATAGGTAAACCCACATACCTAGAAGTATTCTTATGTTTCCTAAATCTAGATGAGAATTTAAAACCCTCATCTAGGGTAAAATATTTGGTGAAAACAATTCTACCATGCTTGGTGGGACCAAGGTCCAAGAGATTTGAAAGATTGTCAGTGTGTCATTCTTCTAATTAGATTTTAGAAGCAAGTAAGATAGAACTAATGGTGACTATGAGTGAAATATTCTAGTTGTAATCATCTTAGGTATCTCTTGTTAAATATTTTGATTAGTTATTATGTTTTATTTGACCTATGAGATTGATATGAATAGATATGATGAATATCCCTACTATGAACCTCTCTATCAGCCTTATTATGAACCATAATATACCCCTCAACAATCTTATCAAAATGGATACCAATCCTATGTGCCATGGTAGTCCCATGGTTATCCATTTATTTTTACATATAAACATCATGCTGTTGGAAAGCCCTATGAAGAAGGCTATCAAGAAACCTATAAATAAATGCCTTCTTATTAATCATAATATGACACTTACCAACCATACCATGATGCCTATCAATCTCTAAAAGATTCCTATGAGTCTTGTCATGAGGAATAAGATAATTATATTATTTTTACATATATATAGTACAATACAGGGTATGAATTCTCAAAAACTCAAATCCAACAACATAGATCTGGCCTTAATCCCCATCATTACCCTCCTCCTCCTCCATCAACCCCATCTCATGTCAAATACTTCTTGGCACTCATGCCAGATCTACCAGACAATGAAGATAATATGGGAACAAGGGATAATGATTTTTATGTGATTCCTAATCATCTCATGAAATATTTAAGAGGTATTTCCCAAATTTATGTGCATGTGTTAGAGATAGTTGGAGGGAAAGATGAAAATAAATGGGGTATGATAGAACAAATAGACCTTGTAAATAAGTACCTTCAATGCTCAATAGATAGGATAAGGATATGGGAAGAAAAATAACTTAATAATGAACATGTTGTTGTTTAATGTCCTCAAAGAGGCTATTGTAAAGGTGAAAATTATAGTAATGTAGGTGTATTTCCTTTTGATCAACCCAAACTTTCACTTCCCCATAAGATTAGTAATGAATTAATCTTTCTTAAATCCATTCATAAGACTTCCATCACATCACATTATTTACTTCCAACTCATAATCCTATCCATCAACCTTTCACCTCACCCATTCTTGAAAAAGAACCCATTTTAGGGGAAGAAAATCAAGAGGAAAGAGCTCAAGTCATAGTTGATCAAGAAGATGTCATGATTAAATATAAAGAGATCACCATAGAGACTCCCCTTGGGGAAAAAAATGTAACTCTACCTTCTTGAATGAGGAAAAATATATTGAATATAATATTGTATTTGCACATAAATAATTTGATGAAAACATAAAAGAATAAATGCTTGATAAGGATACCATACATGTCCATGATGAAGAAGCTCTTGAACATGGCAATCATGATGGAGAATACCTATGAAATAATTTTGATGACATAAAACAAGAGTTTGAGTATCTAAGCTATTAAATTTATTCTAATAAGAAGTACACACCTAATCATGAGTTTGTTGATGATCATCTCAAGAATGAAACTGAGTGTGTTATCAACAATGAAGGTGAACTTCAAGTCATTTCTGAATAAATTGCATTCCTAGAAGAGTATCATGAGACTAAGGTAGAATATGTAGTATTTTAAAAGTAATAAATACCTTAGATTGATGTTGAACCACCCTCAGATGCATTGAATCAAAATTAAGACCAATTTGATGATCTGCTATATCAAGAAGAGAAAGCTGAAGAGGTGATGGTTCTAGAAGATAAGGAGAATAAGGATGATTGGTAGAAATAAATAAAAATCATTCAAGAGCTTGAAGAAATTTACCAAGTTGAGGTCCAAGTACATGATAATGTGGATAAATAGTTTTACATGGATGAAAATAACCAAGATTAGGTGGACTATACAAATCTCATTTATGATCTTAAAGAAATTACAACTAAAAAGAAACATAACATTATTGAGAGCACCATGGAAACTATAAAGGTGTCACTTATTGAAAAACCATTGGAGCTTATAGTTGAGTATTCCTATGAGAAGGTTGAAGTTGTTGAGATTAAAGAGGATTTCATTTCCATATCTAACCTAGTTATAGTTTCTTTGTTTTCATTGAACATCATGCTGATTAAGTTAACAAACACCATGAAGAATATGGAGGCATCAATGTCAAAGATAAAAAATCAACATGCCTCATTAATTATATCATTTCATGGAACAAGAGAATTTTAAAACTTACCCTTTGATCCTAGAGGAAGTGTTTCTTTCAAATTATTTTGTGTTTGAGCTAGTTAGTCTAGTTTGTGTGTGTGTGTGTGTTCCTTAAGTGCTCATGAAGCACAAGTGTGTGTTTGTTTAGTTTCTTGTATTTTGTGTTGTCTATTATTAGTTTTATTGTGATATGGTATTTTTAAAATACAATTTTAGTGTTATAATTGTACATAGGTGACTCCATATCCCAATGGATAGGAAAAGGCTACTAGTCTTGAGCATAACAAGAATAACACCCTTAGAAATTTCCAAAAGCATTGACTATATTGACCACAAGTCAAACTAGGTCAACCACTATAGTCCAAAAATTGTATAGGGTTATATTATGGTAATATAAGGTGTGTCATGGTGTTATTTGATGTCATTTAATGTGTCATCACCTTGGTCATAGTCAATTTCTTTGCTAAGTCATTTTATGTCACCTAAAGTTCATATTAGAGTCATTTATGAAGTTGGTAAAATATTCCAAGTAAAAAAAGTGTTAAAAACTCAATACCAAAATCCATAATGTTATATACTTGTTATTAGTGTCAATCCCTAACTAAACTTGTAGGTACTATATTGAAACAAGAAGGAAAGTGGTAGTTTGGGTAGTTTTAAAGGTTATACAATATTTAGAGGATTTTGACTTGTGTGGAAACCTCGTGGGATGAATATTAAACTTCCATATACTCACCTCAAAAATTTATCAGCTATGAAAGTCCCTAAATTGGTTCTAAAATCATTCTAATCTTCCATCACTCTATTAGACATGTAAAACTGATCAATATGTCTTTTGATGGTATGGCTAGTAGGATGAATTCTAGGTCAAATGCTCTTGGTGGTGGATAGTAAATTGTATCACTTAGATTTAAAACCCTTGAGGATATGCATATATATCCTCATCCAAGTGGCACAATGGAAACGTATCTCTTGTTATGGGTCAATTTGGTGAGATGAATCTCTAGAAGCGCTAGTTCCTTTGATACACTCTTTGAAGTATTTTCTTACCTATTAACTTTAGATGAAAAGGGGTAAGGAAATAAATAATAAAAATAAACATTGATGCACCAAATTTTTATTTCCTCCTATTTAATTAAATTATACTACTTAGAGATAAATAAAGATTCTTTCACACAAAACTCACAATTCTAGTTGCATTGTCACATCAATGTTCCATAAGCTAGGTTTAAAAAGGTATTTTGATACTTAAGAGGGTAATAAATGATTAATTTGTGTAATAAAATCATGAACCAATTATAATTAACATATACACTTATAAAATAATACTGGCAAAGACTTGTAACAATTTATCTTATGCAAATTTGGTGAACAATCAAGGATAACATGCTAGAAAAGATTAGATTCTACTAGACAAGACCAACAAGATTAAATAACACTCAATTATACAAAATTTAAGTAGGAAAAATAATTTTTATATTTCTTCAAGATTCATTCAATTAAAAAATTGTCTAGGGTTTCACCATCAACCAACATAGGTTACCAAAAGAGTTAATATTTATAGCCTTTGAGAGAAGAGCTAGATAAGGGAAGTCCAAAGGTCACTTAGACACTTTTAAATATAATAAAAGAGGATTAAATTTAATTATAAATATATATGGGATTATACATGAAATTTTATGAGGTCTAAGTGTCCACACAAGTCATCAAACCTATGAAAAATGGCATAAAATTCCTTATCTTGGCTAAAAAAATTGCCTTCATAATTTGAAAATATTTTAAAGTCCTATAACTAACTATGGATATGTTTTATGATTTTAACAAGAGCAAATACATTTATTAATTCCTCTCTATGCATTGGTTTCATTCCTATACATTTTGAAACTCGTAGAAGGAAGTCATCATTGTTTATGGTCTAAAAAAACTCCTTTCTCAGTCACTCACACTTGGCCTAAAAATTAGATTTAATTTTACATGAAAATATATGTAAGGGAGTTAATTACACCTTTAAATACCTTTCTTGTCCTTATATGAATTAATCATGCTTTAAAAAGGCTCACACTTGGAATTTTTACCCTTCTCGCCCTTGTGTCCACTAATCCAATTTTGACTAGATAAAAGGAGAGCTATTGTTTTAACACTTATAAGTTTATTATTAGAAATAAATTACCATATTTAGTTATATAAATTCCTAATATTCCATACAAACTTGATTTAACCCTTTGAAACATCTTAGAACCTTAAAAACACAAAAAATGGTCAAAAATACACTATTTTTCATGTTATTTGTACAATTCCATTCAAATAATCTTGGTGAAAGATATAATAGTATAGTACTATACATGGTAAAATGTCTTTCACTTTTAAACTATATCATTTGGATAGCTCTCTAAGCTTGTTTTATCCATTGGGTCTTGGTTAAGGGTTTAATAGGGTTTTAGGTAGTTTTTTGTCTTAAGCTTTGTTCATAAATAATTTACATTGGATATACCACTAAATTACACAAAATGTATTCCAAGGGTCCCTAATAACCCCTCTCAATTTCTTTGGTTCCCATGAAAATCCTTATAAAATATATGAGTATTTGAAGACACCTCATCGAGCTTATTTTTACCCTTTTTGCATGCTTGGGCTCTTAATGGGATAAAAATATCTTACTTATAGGTTAATATACATAATATAAGTTTAAAAAAAATTATATTCCCCTCCCTAACATTCCATAATCATCTGGATAACCTACCAAGAGTTAGAAATGAAGATGGACCTCCAATTGGTTTTAGGTCCCCTCAATGCATAATAGATCTAATAGGCACCTTGCTAGCTTTGGTTGTTATGACTGATATTTAATTATTAGGCTGATTTATTATGAATTTTAACATCCCATTTTATCTTAAAAATAAACTACATAACCATACAATCACTCTTCTTCATCTTATTCTTTCATTCACAACTAGGCCTAGTGAAAGTTTGCTTAGTTGGACTATGTGCATGGGTAATTTAGTCACCTTCAGGGGTATTATCTTCGTATAGTGAGTAAATATCATATATTTTAATTCCATACACCTAATAATATGTTTCCTAAAGTTACAAATTATTTATATCAATCCCTTTACCCAGTTTGCACTTACTAGCTCACTTTGCCAAAGCCTAATTTTCCTAGATTGGCTAACATCTAAGACAAACTAGTGAGGTATAGCCCTCATTTATAAGGAAAATTAAGTATTTTTGGAGTTTTAACAAGTCCTTATAAGTATTTTTACTATATTTTTTAGTTTTATTCTTTTATTTAGGTGCCTCACCATCTCTAAATGCTCAAAAAAGGCCTCAACAAAGCCTAATTTCCTACATTTTCCTCAAACCCCTATGAGTAATATTTAATGCTAAAAAAATGATGATAGGTTGATGAAAAATGTTTATAATTCTCAATTAATGATTATAAATCTTTGTATTCACCCAAAAAATCTTCTCTTTAATGGATTCTTTATATTCACCTATTGAGCAAACATGGTTTCCTAGCCCACAGTATGGATTGTTACCCTTTATCCAAGTGAGGAAGGTATATGTCCACTTTTGAAGAGTATTAAGATGATAAAAAACCTTATTAATTATTCATAACCAATTTTCATTTATTCTAACCCCTTTCCATCTCTTTGGCTAGTTTATGTATTACCCTACCTTCACTACCTTGTACCTTGTTGTAGGTGCAATATAAGGGTTTTAAAGCTTGTATAAGCTTATTTTTATTCTATTTATAGATTATTAAGTCATAAAAATATAAATTGAGGTGTTAATACATTAATTTATCAATTTTTAGCTTCCCATTTGGCCTTCATATGTACCTCTTGGCCATAACTAAGTCCTCCATTATCCTCTGACTAAGACACCCTACTCTTTCACACCTGTAAGTGCTTATTGTCTGATTTGGACCTTTTTCATGATGATTAGAGGTCTAATTATGATATTAAAACAATGATTAAGTACTACCAAATCACTTATCATTCCAATTCTATCAAACACCTCATACAATTCTTATTTTTCAATTTGATGGGTTGTTGATTGTGTAGACACCGAAATAGTGTCTAATCGTTGGTCACCTTCCACCTTGGTCCATTCTTAAACCATTCTTAAACCATGCACTTACTAATTTAAAAATAATAATTTATTATTAATATCCTCCCCTTTGACACATCACCTATAACACCTCATCTGACACCTCACCTTGGACTATTTCCCACCCTATGACTCACCCAAGACCTATTCTTACTTCTCTCTAACCGCCTAACCAACTCTCGTGCATATTTAGCCCAACCTTTGACATTCTCCAATGGATAGTGCACTTGGCAGATGGAGAATGGGCTTGGTGGCTCTTTTACCTATTCTCCACCCGTCGACATTGGTCAAATGTCGGCCGACGCCGGCGGAATCACCGACGTCGGTTATACTTAAACCAATTTTCTAACCCTTGAATGTGACCCGAATCAAAAATCGTTAATCTCTGGAGCTAATCACAAATCTCTGATCTTCTTTCGATGAAATAAAGTTCTCACACTTTTGCTTTCTAGTGTTCTGGCTTCTTGGTGTTCTTGCAGGGATCGGCATGCTTAACAACATTTTCTAGGCACTGAGGTCTTGCATCAGACATTCTACATGGGATTGCACGATATCTCCATCACCAGTGACAATGGAAACATAGCTTCTGCACCTTTGCCATCACATATCACAGCTAAGTATTTGTACTATTTTCATTTCAGTGTCATTTCAGATATATTAGCATTCTATCTATTGTCTATTCCAAGCATCCTTGACCCAACCTTCCCTGTTCTTCCCAGAGAGGCTGAAAAGCCTTCTCTCACCCCTTATTCCCCTTTATTTGCCTCTGACACTCCTTTAGTCTCTCTTTAGACAACACCCTCTATCCAATCAACTCAGCACAAGCTCTCAGAGACCTACAGACCATCTTAAGACCAATCTAATCAACCTAACTAAATCATTTTATGGAAAGGCTGAAATGCCTTTTTCCTGCCCCTTACCCCTTTTCCTGATGACATTCTCAGTCCCTTAGACCCTAGGCAGTCCCTCTGAATCCCTCATAGACCCTCAGACCCCCAGACGAGACCATAATCCATTCTGCAGACCAGAAACTAGACCCAAACCCATCCCTGGCCATTACCCCAACTGACCTCATCCACTTCCCCTACCGACGTCAGCAGTATAACCATCGTCGGTGACCTTTCTGACTGATGCTGGCAATATCACCATTGTCGGTGACTGTGCTAAGTAGATTTCAGCTTTATCAGGTATGCATTTGCTTTTAGTTCTTTCTTTCCAAGTGTTTAATCATTTCTCTTTTCTGTCTCTGTCATATTCTATTTTTAACAGTGGATTGTCATCCTCCAAGAAGCCTTAGCACTTCTAGGACCAAGCTTTTGCTTGGCAATCCACCCTCTTATCAACTAACATTTTTCGTGTTTTAGTGTCTTTCTCTTTCAGGTGTCATCTTCCACAACTAAAGAGGAGTTCTCACAATGTCTGGATTATGGTGTGCAGACTACATCCAAGTACATACAAGCCTTGACCATTTCTTTAAGTTTCTCATTTTCTCTCTTTGAATGTGAAAGCAAAATTAGCATAGAAACATTCTGGCACGCCCGGTGGGACCCTTAGGGCCTTCCTTGGGTTCCTTTCCTTCTTTTTTCATTTAGGTGCATTAGGTTTCTCCCTCTTCACCTCTTTCTTCTTTTCTAAAAGACATCATAAGCAGGAATAAAAAGAACTTGTCTTTCTTTTCTTGCATTTCTAGACTAGTCAAAAATCATATTCTTCAAACCCTTTCTCAACTTGTTTTCATTCCAACTTAACATTTCGATTTAGGGCTTTAAAATATATTGCATTCCATTTCTGCTTGCTTGCATTTCTTAGTCCACACTTAGTAATTAGTAAACCACATATTGAATTAATCATAGATCACTTGATGTTACACAACCAAACCACGTGCACTAAATTAAACATCAAACTCACTTGAGACAAGGCCCGACTGGGATTTCATCACATAGCGGATATCTTACCCGTCCCGGCGATCCTACTTGGATTTCACCACCAAGGGGAAAGCCCACTCTGTTCTCTGGCAGAGTCTAATCTATAGGGAAAGTATATTTTGGCTAAGTGAGACCAGCTTACCACTGGAATCGTGAAGTGAGGGGAGCTTGCTCCTTAGCACCAGGCCAAGTATGGAACCTAACACAGACTTTTGAGCACCTAAACATACCTGAAACCATCTTTAGACTACCTCTTCTAGGACCCTTCTAACAGCCAACCTCCTCAAACATCACTTTAAGGCATAAGCCACACGATCCTAATAAAATTATTTCTAGGGATTTAACGCTTAGGATCTACCTATCTTCATCCTATTTTCTGTTTTTATCTTTTTTTTTGAGTTGGTAAGGACGTCTTCTTTATTTCCAAAAACTATTAAATTTTTTGAGTTTCTGGAAAACACAGTAACCGACATCGGTTTTTAAACCGATGTCGGCAACTTTTCTCCACCGGCATCGGTTATCTGACCGACATCGGCATACTTATTCACCAACATCGGTTTTTTTACTGACGTCGGTCACTGTCCAATCTTTTTTCCCAAAAATAGCAAGCTTAAAATCCAACTTTCTTGCTGTCTAAACATCTATTTTGGTTTTCTGAGACTGAAAAAACACAGTTTTCTGAAACCTGACCCTTTCTTGCCTTGAATGGTTTTGACACGCAGTCAAACCAAGGCTCTTCTTGACCATGCTAGACAACAACCGCTTTCACCTTCACCATCCATAACCAGTCCAATAATGGAGTTCCACTTAGAGACTAAAAGAAATCCTACTCGCCCAACCCCACCCCAGACTCTTATTGTCCCAGAAGGGGACCAAGATTTTGCACGATTCTTGGACCTCAACGTCAAAGCCTTCCAGCACTATCTTGCGCATAGCCAAATGCGAGACTCCCTAGGCAACCCAATCTATGGGATGCTGACTTCCTTAGTCGAGACAAGGATCACATCAACAACATCTACAATTCAACCTATAAACAATCAAGCCAACACCTCCACTAATAACCCAATCGTGTCCTACCTTCAAAATTTAACCTCTCCTTCTAGACCTACCTCCATGGGGGTTCCGGTACTCCCTCAACCTCAAACTACTTAGCCAAATCCCACACCTTTCCAAAACCTACTGGTCTCTATCCCCCCTACTCTTGCACCTATCAACACAAGAGTAACTATCTACCCTTCAACAAGTGTGGCCACTCCTCAAGCATCCTTGACGGCCCCTATCCAACTTGTGCCTACCAACCCCATAACACAAGTGCCCTTGGCTTAAACATTCACTCCAATAACCAGCTACCCATATGTTGCATCTACACAACCAACCACGTCATATGCCCCTCTCAATATCTTTGAAGCACCTTATAATCTATGGGGTGCCCCACCCACCAATTCGTTAGCAGATATCATCAAAATACTGATGGACAAGATGTCTAGCCTAGAGACCTCCGTTTCTGGCTCACGTAATGCTCTCTCATACGAGCAAATTTGCAATGAGCCCATTCATCCTTCCATCTCAATTAGGCCATACCCCAACTAGTGGGAGCTTCCCAAATTTTCTCACTTTCAAAGCAAGGAAGACCCACAGCAGCACTTACAAGCATTTAGACATGCCTATTACCTTATTGCCCATGATGATGCATTACTCTTACGCATGTTTCCTATGTCCCTTTTTGGTGTTGCACTTGACTGGTACAGCTCTATTGCCAGCCATTCCCTCTTCACATTTACATAGCTGGCCCAGCTCTTTCTTGATCACTTTTCCATTAACATCACCAAGAAGGTCTTGATCACGGACCTCTATACTATCTGCCAATTCGAGGATGAATCTATAGCTGACTTTGTTGCTCACTGGAGAGGCCTCATCAATCAACTCTCCTTTTCCTTACCCCAACCTGAACTTATTGAACTTTTCTCCCGAGCTTGTGCCAAACATATTTCTTCCACCTTACGGGTTCAGACCTTCCGCACCTTCGACGAAGCCTTCACGATGGCCCATAAACTTGAATTATGTGCCATCGAGGAGAATAAAGTCAAGTTGCAGAGCAAGAATCCCAACTCTAAGACCAATGAATCTTCTTCTTCTAAACCTTCATCATCCAATCCTAAGTCTAAAGCTTCAGCCAACACTGTGGTCGTTAGACCTTCGTCCTCTTCAACCAATCAGCCTGAGCCATCCAAATCTCAGAGCACCACCCATCAATTCTAGTAGAGATACGTACAACAACAATATACTCCTCTTGGAGAATCATACACGTCTATACTAGAAAAACTTGTTAGACAGGGGGTTCTCAATCTCCCCCAGATCTGACCACCTCCACAATTTGATCCCTCATGCGCCATCCCTGCATGGTATAGGGAAAATGACTTATGCAATTACCAGTGTGTCAAAGGTCATGACACGGGAAACTACAAAACCTTTAAAAACATAATCCAAGACATGCTTGAAAAGGGTGACCTCATCCTAGATAATCCCAATGCACCTCCTAATCAGGGCATCAACATCTTCAAGCAACCATTCCCGAATCATCCACCGACCCAAAACAATGTCCAGACCTTGATTAACAACACTCATGAACACAACATTCAAATAGTCAATACGGTCTCGCCCTTCATCCTTGACCAACCTCAAGAGGTTAGTCCATCTATCAGTCCATCATGTGTGGACGAACCTCTTTCTCTGGTTAGTTCTCTGTCAACCTCTCTCATCTTGGAGGATGCCTCAACCTTACCGGCACCACCGGTCTCACCATCCTCCTTCCTGCTACCTATGGAGGACCTGACCTTACCTACTCCTCAACCACAAGTGGAGGGCACCATAATCCCTGCCCTTTACCCGCTTGAGGAGCCACACTCTCCAGTTCATTCTCCACTAAGAGAAGAACCTGACTCTCCATCTTCTTCAACCAATGACAATCCAGTTATAACTCCCACACACCTTGGGTCTAAGACTACTGCCACACCTAACACATCTTCTCAAGGACCCAAACCTCATCCAACATCTTCTCAACCATTTTCTCGACTAGTGGAGAAAATTAAACTTCTCCCTTCAAGGAAAGTGGAGCATCAGGGATTATGGGAGCGTCTTAAAGCTCTTCAACATCCCCATGCCCTCTCATCTCATGCTGCCAATCCTCCCAAGGCAGAATCTTCCAAGACTCTCAACAAAGACTAGACTCTCACTTCTAAACCTACATCTACCCCATCTAAACCAATCAAGTCACTCGGCATTCACCCTGTCTGTACCCTCACTCACCCGCAAGTGAAGGTGGACTTAGACCAGACCTCGACCAATAGTAGTCTTCCAACTAAGTCGAAGAAGACTGCCAGACCATAGAAGTGAACCCCTCCTCCACCGTCAACATTACCCTCCATTTTAGGCCCTCATCCTTCTACCCTAATCAGAGTACTCCCTACTCTGACCCTTAACCAAAACAAATTACCTCCATTAATTCCTTTGCCCACCACAAGTCTACCCCCTCTTAAAAATTTGGCACCTCTCATGAAGAAAGTACCATCTTCACATGTGGCCGTACCACCAACCCAAAAGGTGGTACGGAAGCCTTCTTCAACACCTCCAAAGCAAAATTTACCAGCGCGTCCTGCATCAACAGGTATGGACCCCTTAGTAGGTCCATATGCTTTGATATTATGCCAACTTTTGCAGACTTCTATCATAACCCTTCCATCTATCAAGCCATTCCAACCCCTCGGATCAAAACCTACCTAGTTCGACGATACGAAGATTTGCTTATACCATCATACGCCAGGACATGATACCAAGACTTGATGTGCCCTCAAGGCAGTCGTTCGCCGCTATATGGAGAAAGACACTCCTCTCCTTGAGGACACTCTTGACTAACCCTCGACACCTTCCCATCCAACCTCTTCAACCACATCAACATCTCACCAGCAGGCCATGACCCCTTCTTCACCTCCTATCTTTGAAATCAATGCTATCCACATAACCACTAGGTCACAAAAGGATAAGGCAAAAGAAAAAGCTGCTATTCCTTGGACCTATCCTTTTGTCTAGGCACCTCAACCACCGAAACCCAAGATTTCCATCTTAGGTGCATCCCGACCCCCTTCTTCAGAGGCAATCAAAGACTCTATGATAAAACAACTTCACCAAACGCCTGTGAAGATGACCTTATATGACCTTATCCAAAGCTCCCCCCAGCATCATCAAACTCTAATCAAAGCCTTACAAGCAATGGAGGTCCAACCTAAAGACCCTCAACCACTAGCTGCCCTAGTCCATTCTTTATCCCCCATCACCTCTATCACTTTTAGTGATTCTGAAATTCCTACCTCTGCCTTGGAAGATCAGGACACTGCTCTTTTCATCACAGCCTACGTTGATCAAACCCATATTAAACAAGTTATGATTGACAGGGGTGCCAACATTAATATCATTTCTACCCATGCCTTTGATCAATTTGATCTTCCCAAGAATTGCATATCAAAAATTTATGCAATCCTTAGATCCTTTAATGACACCACCGCTAACACTATTGGCACTATTGTCCTCCATATTCGGGTTGGTCCACACACAATCTCAGAGCTCTTCTACATCATTGAGGGAGAATTCCAATATAACATGCTATTAGGATGACCCTAGATCCATGCCATGGCTTGCGTCCCTTCAACACTTCACCGTTGTGTCAAATTTGAACACAAAAAACAAGTCCATGTCATTCCTACAGACCCATCCCCTTTTAAGACTTGTAACACAACCTATCGACCCAATGACATTCTTATTCCTCTCAAGGCACCAACCCAAACATCATCTCCATCCACAAAAGCATTAACTAGTACACAAACAGCGGTTGCCATCACATCACCTTCTCAATTAACAACTAAGGACCCCATGGAGGATATCTTCCAAAGAGTTTCACTGGGGGAATATCGCCTACTTACTCTAGACATGTTCCAGACTCCTCAAGAGTATGGATAGCTTTATCAAAATCTAAGCTATGACTGTTGGATCAAAATGGTCATTCCTTATGGTCCTCCTAACCTTCGAACCAATCTCATCTATGGGTGGCTGGATCAAGCTCCTACTGACTCAAATCCCTCCTCCTCACCTCAACTATTCACATCTGATTTCTCCTTTCTTGGCAACCCCACCTTTGCACATACCTACCTTTATAGGTGTGCATGGAAGGGTTTTGGCTTTGGGCACTACGAACAAGGCTCCCATCGACCCATCGACCAATCTCTTCCAGACTCGCCTATTCTTCCATCCTCACCTACGGAGTCAGTGTTTTTCATCCCTCCTAGTTTTTTTTGCATAAACACCATCCGTTTGGAACCCCTAACCTATCATCTCAACAGGGTTTCCAGGTCTCTCCCTCTCATTTATCCCAGCATGATAGACGATGAATCATCAACCATCAACACTGTTCACTGCATATACGATGATGCCATTCTTACCTATATGGGTGCCGATGATTCTTTCATTCAGTGCTCCCTCCCTTTTGAAACATAGGTTATGTTAAATGAATCAACCATTGACATTAACCTTTCATCCTCTAGTGTTCCTCATGTCTTAAAGATTGGTTAATCTTTAGACACCTAGGAGCAGATCGACTATACCACATTTCTCTCAGACAATCATAAAGCCTTTGCCTGGACCTACGCTGACATGCCTGGCATGAACCCTAACATTGCCACTCATAACATTGTCACAAACCTAGAGGCTAAGCTTGTTAGGCAAAAGCTTCACAAAATGCATCCTCGTGTTACGCTCCTTATCAAAGAGGAGCTTCAGCACCTTCTTTCTGTCTCCTTCATCTAACCCATCGATTATCCACAGTGGGTCTCTAACATCGTTCCTATCACCAAAGTGACTAAGGGGATCCAAATCTACATGGACTATCATGACCTTAACCTAGCCTATCCCAAAGATGACTTTCCTCTTCCAAACATTAACCAACTTATTGATCTTACGGCTGGCCATGAGATGTTATCACTTATGGACAGATTTTCAGGATATAACCAAATCCTAATCGCACCAAAAGATTAGCACAAAACAACCTTCATTACACCATGGGGAACTTTCTACTATCAGGTCATGCCTTTTGGTCTAAAAAATGTAGACACCACATATCAGCGTGCCATGACTTACATTTTTCATGATCTCCTCCATAAAATCATGGAGGACTATGTAGATGACTTGCTTGGAAAGTCTAAGCTTTGTCGTGACCATTTGACTATCCTCAAGATCATCTTCTCTCACCTTCTTCAGTATAATGTCCATCTTAACCCTAAGAAATGCGTCTTTGGGGTCCTCTCAGGAAAGCTCCTGGGATTTATTGTCTCTCTTCGTGGCATCGAGATAGATCCTGCCAAAATCCATGCTATCCTCGAGATGCCATCTCTGACTAATCTCAAGAAAATTCGCAGACTACAAGGGAAGCTCCAATCCATTCACCGCTTCATTTTGCAGCTTTCTAACCACTGCCAACCCTTTCATCACCTCCTCAAGAAGGACATCTCCTTTAAATGGGATAAAGATTGCCAAGAGGCTTTTAAATCCCTCAAATGCTATTTGGTTTCTCCACCAGTCCTTATTCCACTAAAAGATGACCAGCCCTTCTACCTCTACACCTCAACAACCAATCATTCGTTAAGTGCCATGATTGCACATCGATACGAGCAACACCGTGAGCAAGCAGTCTACTACATGATCCAAACACTTGTCGACTATGAAACTCATTATACTCATACCGAGAAACTCTATTTGGCATTAGTCTTTGTCACTACCAAGCTCTGTCACTATCTTCTCAATCACAAAACCTTTGTTGTCACTCACACTGACCCTCTTAAATACATGCATTCTAAGCCATATCAAAACCAGCGTATGGCTCGTTGGCTCATGCTTCTTGCTGAGTTTGACTTAGAATTTGTCCAACAAAAATCTATAAAGGGGCAAACAATCGCTGACCAACTAGCAGATGCCCCTCTTCCCGACAATCAACCTTCTTAGTGTGAGTTTCCTGATGAATCTATCGCCACTCTCTCGACTAATGACACATTCTACCAAATGACGATGTTCTTTGATGGCTCCAAATGTCAACTCGATGGGGGTGCAGGGGTCATCCTCATCCCACATGAGGGTGAGCCCATGCCCCTGTCTTTCAAACTCGACTTTAAATGTACCAATAATATGGCCGAATACAAAGCCTTAATTTTGGGACTTCAAACTGCCCTTTCTTTAAACATCAAGACCATCAACATCTTCGGTGACTCACAACTTGTCGTCAATCAAATCAATGGTTCGTATCTTTGTAAAAACAAAGTTTTACAAAGGTACAAGCACCGTGTTGACACTCTTCTAGCATCTTTTGACCATCACCTATTGCAGACTATCCCTCGATCTATGAATAAGTTTGCTGACACCATGGCTTCCCTCACCTCGCATATTCCTTCTTCATCATCATCCTCATCAAGAATTTATCTCATGGTACATCGCGTGCCATTTCCTTCATACATTTCCACTGACATCAAACTCGTCCACACCATAGACTCTAGTTCACAAGATGTATGGTATAAACAACTTGAGGACTATTTGGCTCATTTTATCATTCCTCCCAACCTCTCTAGCAATGCACGGCAGGCTTTCATCAAGCGCACCACTTGCTATACTATGCTAGGGGGCCTTCTTTATAAAAGAGGTTTTAACAGCCTTCTTCTTCACTGTTTAAACTCCACTGAAGCTTATCATACTATTAAACAAGCCCATGATGGGATTTGTGGCAGACACTTCAGTGGTAACTCGATTGCCAAGTGCATCCTTCACCTGGGTTATTATTGGCCCACTCTTCATGAAGACTGTAGCGATTATGTTCAGCGTTGCATCAAGTGTCAGTAGCATGCTAACTTGCTTCATCTCCCTATTCATGCCTTACAAGTCGCTCAAGACTTCTGGCCTTTTTCACAATGGGGCTTAGATCTCATCGGTGAGATTAACCCTCATTCATCTCTTCGTCATCAATCCATCATCACTGCCACCGAGTATTTTACTAAGTGGGTGGAAGCTATTCCTCTTGTCTCCACAAAAGTTGACAAAATTGTTGACTTCATCAACACCCACATCATCTATCATTTCGGTTTACCTCACAAAATCATCACCGATAACAGAAAGTCTTTTAAAAACAAAACTATCTAGAAACTTTGTGACTCCTTTAGCATTAAACTCAGCTTTTCTTTGCCTTACTACCCACAAGCAAATAGGCAGGCCGAGGCTTCTAACAAAATATTAACTAAAATTCTCATGAAGGTGGTCAATGACACTTAAATGGATTGGCACGTTCACATACCCTTCACTTTGTGGGCCTACCGCACTAGCATCCAAACCTCTATAGGTGCTACCCCTTTCTCTCTAGTGTATGGAACAGAGGCTGTCTTACCTCTCAAAGTACAGATCCTGTCTCTTCACATTTCTCTCCATGACATTCTTTCTAACGATGACTTTCATCAAGATCGATTAGCTCAACTTGAGTTACTCGACGAACGTCATCTTGCTGCCCTCAACCATCTCTATGTCTATCAAAATTGCATCAAACGAGCCTATAACAAAACTCTGAGAGAAAGAGATTTCAATATCAGAGACCTCATCCTCAAAGAGAACTAACATGTGACCAATATGGAATGGAGTAAAAGAGGAAAATTTGCTCCTAATTGGCTTGGACCTTATATCATCATGCACAAGTATGGATTAGGGACTTATCGTCTATCTTCTCTTAAAGGCCGACTAGAACCTGAGCCCCTTAATGCTTTGCATCTGCGACCATTCTACTGTTAGTCGAGTACTCATCCACTTGACATTTAACTTGAGCTCTTCCCTTGAGCAATCCTTATCCTTTTAATCCTCAATCCTTTCCACCTTTTTCCCCTTAACAAATCCTTTATAACCCTTTTATGACGTATGGATGTTTCATCCTAATAAAAGGGAGCCCTTGACCTTCTATAGTCTTGTCCATGACTCAACATTCTGTCAAAACTAAATCAAGATGTCAAAATATCCAAGGTCACAAAATCAAATCAAAAAGCAGACTGCTCCCTCAAAGGATAGCTGTGATATCATTGTTGTAGCTAATAGACTACTCCCTCGAAGGATAGCTATTCAAAAGCCCTTAAATCTATAAAGCAAAATATAGACCACTCCCTCAAAGGATGGCTATGACTAAATCTTGCTACAAACAACACTTTCTTAGAAGCTTCCCACATCAATTAGCTTCAAAAATGACCACAAAACAAGATGACATCTCTATGTGGACTTCCCGCATTGATCAGTCTGCTCCAAAAAAAAAATGGGTCATGGACTTGACTTGTAGTTGTCTCAGGGTCTCCTATAAAAAGGGGCAAAGTTATCAATACTCTAAAATGAGTTACCCTCTCCTCCTACAACATCACCTACTCAAGGGACTTTGAGCTCACTTTAATGTTGAAGTGATTTGATTACTGCTCTAACATAACTCATGGTCAACAATGCAATGCATGAATAGGGCTCTTGGTTCTAACAACCCTTATCTATGATGTCATTTTGGTCCTTGTCAATAAAAGGGCACTTATGCCTTTTACTTTCTACCTACACTTTGGTCACATTCAACCACATCATTTGTCAAAACAATTCAATTCAACTCTTTTTAAACCACTCACATAGCCTAATCATTCTAGTTTCCATAGACATCAACACACATGGAAACTATCAACCACACAATTTATGTCAAGCATAAACCATTACTTGCTGAAGCATAAATCGACTTGCAATTCATTTTTAGCATTCATCCACCATGAATATGGATAAGTTGCTAAGGGATGAAAAACCCCGACCAATGTTACAGAATACACCATTTGGAAAATGTTTTAGCATCGTCTTCTCCTCATCATTTCAAAGCATGTACCCTCAGACAAGTGAGATGTGCTATATCATTATCATGACCAAAATCAACCACTTCGATCTTTTTCTTCCCTCTTGGGAGAACTACATTAGCCTAAGGCCCTAATGACAAGGGCTATGTAGGCAACACTCAGTTGACATGGGGTCTTCTGTGGTTAGCTTGGCCATTCCTTCATCGCATTTCTTCCATCACATTTTTTTGTCACCTACCAATCACATCACAAACAATCACATATTTTCATAATCATTAACATTAATCATTTTCATCCATATCATTAATCATTAATCCTAATCATACATTCATCATCATAGAAACATAACAATATCAGCATCATAATCCTAAACATCATATCAAAACATGTATCAAATCAAAATAACATACAAACGCATCCATAACATTTTTCATAACACATCAATGATCAAAATCACATCATATATATATATATATATATATATATAACAATATTTTATACAATCGCACAATTTGTGCCTTTGTCTCTCTCTCATAAATCTCGCATCAATAGATCGCAGGCTGGTATATACATCAAAAATAAATATCATAATCTCCCCTCAAGGCTGTGGCTGTGGTGGTGGTGGCGATGGCCGGGAAGATGTTGTATCCTCTCCCCCTCTGATCTGTGTCATTTGCGAGACCCAGAAGCTATTGCTCAAGACATAGACCTCTATCAACTCTAATTTTCCCTCATCTTAGAGTATCATTGTATCTGAGGGAACCCCCTGATGGCCCTCTCATAATATGTGATCTCATCCAGCGCATCACTATATCTAACTAGAGATATAGTATACAGTGGACCCATCAGACCTTCTGCCGTGCCCTACACTAAACCTTGTAGCTATGAAAACTCTGGCTACACTGACACTGACTATGTGGGCTACTAAATTGGCTACTAAAGTGGATACTACATCGATCCCTATCCTCTCAAGCCCTATCCTGTCGATGCCTATGCTTGGACTGCGGCCAACTGACTTTGCAAAATAGTGACTTGCCCTGTCAAAGCAGCCACTCGACCTATCAACCCTGCCATCTCCCCCTATAAACCTGTGACCTAGCTCTCCAAAATGGTCACTCATCCTCGTGCTGCATCCCTCTCCTAGATGGTAGCATCTCTCTCCTACCTCACCGTATCTCTGTCCCTAACCACTGCCTATAGATCAAGCTATAGTCCCACCTGCACCGCTGTATACTGACCTGCCCACCATGTCGAGTAGGCCTCTGAACATCTTAGATCAACTATCCCATGTCTTGCCAGCAACTCCTCAAAATATGGCCCCTTTGTCTCCTCTGGCAGTGAGAGTGGTGCCTCTATATCATCTTGCCTGTACTATAGGAATGTAGGAGGTACATCCTATAGCAGCCTGTACTGGTGCTGCACTCTCTCTACTGGGATCCTCTCGAGCTCACCAGCTTACCTGCCTCTGACCCATCACATGCTCTGAGTCTTGACTAGCTGCTCTCCCTAATCTCTAAACATTGGATACACCAGGTATGGTCTCCAGATGATATCTACAGGGATCAGGGCCTCTAGTACCCCTTTGTAGTGGTCAATATCCCTGACCCACCTGTGTTTACATCATCACCTCATGCCATCACCTGAATCTGACACTGAGGCTAGCCTGAATCACCACTGGGAGGCCGAGAGGTCATGTGACCACAATGTGCTTATAAGCCCAATAATGCAGAAGGTGGCTGATGCACAAGTTGTACCGCCATCATCGGCTAATGCCCCACAGCTCTCTATATACTTGGGCCAAAAAGACTGGTGCCTAGGCAAACATTGTCTGTCGCTCTATCATATCTATCAAAACTCCAGTCATAACAACCAAAAATCTACCTCCCTCTACATCTGGCAACATGTAAATCATGATGCCTATCATCATTAGGATCACCAGCTGATGTGCATCCTTGTCTGTAGCTTAAAGGGGCTCATACGCAAAACTGGCTGAGTGATAACTCACCTCAGCTGCATGCTCTCCAAACAATGTCACCATCTAAATATCATGCACCTCTCTCGAGCACGCATATAGGTCTGCTCCATGTACCGGTAGTCACAAAATTTGGTATACATCCTCCACGATGACTATCATCTCTCCAGTGGGCAGGTGGAAAGTGTTGGTGGAAAGATCCCACTGCTCGATCAGTGCCACCATCAGGCTCACATCCTGTGCCACTCTGCAGTAGCGTCGCAGCCCACCTAGTCCCACTACGCTCATTTGCACCCACTTCTCTCTTGTGATGTCTCGACGCATCTGTGTCAGCAATGTCGACAGTTGATCTCATAGCATTAGAGTCTACCTCACCTGCATCCACCCAAGTCAATCTCATGTTAAAAATTTCCCTCCTCTTTCTATTTTGACCAACCTATTTGACCATCTACGCTTGACCCAACCCCTGAGAAGCCCTTGGAGTAGCTTCGACCCCTCAACTTAATCATCTTTCATCCCTTTTTTGATTAGGTAGCCACTGACATTGGTTAGCATGCCGATGACGACACTCACCTAACTGACGTCGTCACTTAGTGACCAACATCGGTTGCTGGTCGACCAATGTTGGTGAACATGCTGATGTCGGTAACTAGTTCGGCCCTTGGGCCGAATGGAGTGAGCCCTAAATTTAGGGCTTCCCCATTTCTCCCCCAACACCCCCCAAAAACCTCTCAATGCCTCCTAACCTATCCTAGATCCCTTCACCACCCTCCTAGCTACCCTCCCCCCTCAATTTCTACCTAAATCAACAAAAATTTCAAAAAACAAATCAAAACAAAATCTAACCAAATAAGGCTTAGAGATCCTCCTACCTCATCTCAGCATCACTAGCATGGTGACACGATGGGTGTCACTGGTGTTGGACCTCCCACGGTTCCTCTACTACCCTCTGCCATCACTTCTGCATCAAGCTCCTCCTAGCCCACAAATGTCTCTACAGCCTCCAATCTCTTTCCACGCGTCCCCCTTTCTCCACCAATGTTTCTCTGACACCTCACACTGCTCCTCGGTCAACCTAGTGTCACTTTCACTCACTTGGCTCTAGAGCTCTTTTCTCTTAGTCAACCAAATCACAAATGACTTCTGGTCGGCCGCCAATCTAGTTTTTTTGGATTTGGCAGGCCACCAATGTCAGCATAAGTGTGCCCTAGACCGTCGATGTCAACCGATATCTTGCCGACATCAGTCCCTTTATGTATCTGACATCAGTTTTATCACTAACATCGACAACATTCAAACCTCCTTTTTTCATCATGTTGCCCCACAATCATGTCCCCAATTAGTTAGCCCTCTAATACACATCATTTTGGCCCCCTGGGGCACACTTGAGATCACTTTTGCCTCCATCCATCAACCACCAGACTTTGGAGATCATGACCATCTCCTCTAACCGTGACTACTTCCAAAGCAATTTTGCCTTGGATGTTTTTACATGTATGCTACCTCATGATTGGTTAACAAAATTATGCATATACTTTTGACCTTCACAAGTATAGGATCGCAAGCCAATTGATCCCCACTACTTGTGACATTTTCATTTTTTCAGGAGCACTTCCTGAGCCTGGGATACCTGAAACACGATGACCATTGGAGCTTCAGCTTAGATTGAATAACCCCATCAGCAGATGACTAAATGTTGGGGCCCAATTATTTCAATTTTGGCACTCCTCGACCCTCGACCTGTGACAATTTGACCTGACCATCCTCGTGAAGTGGTGTACAAACAATCATAACTTTTGTAGTGTTCTCACTCTATCTTCACCCTTTTCATCTACTCTCTATCAAATTAGCACCCACTTCTAGGTTCCCTTCTTTCGACTTCTACTTTGAGGGGGAATACCTCATCCATAATCGGGGCAACCAACCCTCCTATTTTTGTCTTGCAGTTCATGTGAACAACCAACAAGACGAAATCAACCTTATCCCATACCTGGGGCAACCGACTCCTATTTTTGTCTTGCAGTTTGTTTAGAGTAACCAACAAGACAAAAAGGGGCAAATGTCGACACCAAAATAGTGTCTAACCGTTGGTCACCTTCCAGCTTGGTCCATTCTTAACCCATTCTTAAACCATGCACTTACTAATTTAAAAATAATAATTTATTATTAATATCCTCCCCTTTGACACATCACCTATAACACCTAGTCTGACACCTCACCTTAGACTATTTCCCACCCTATGACTCACCCAAGACCTATTCTTACTTCTCTCTAACCGCCTAACCAACTCTCGTGCATATTTAGCCCAACCTTTGACATTCTCCAATGGATAGTGCACTTGGCAGATGGAGAACGGGCTTGGTGGCTCTTTTACCCATTCTCCACCCACTGACATCAGTCAAATGTCAGCTGACACTAGCAGAATCACCAATGTTGGTTATACTTAAACCAATTTTCTAACCCTTAAACGTGACCCAAATCAAAAATCATTAATCTCTGGAGCTAATCATGAATCTCTGATCTTCTTCTAGTGAAAAAAAGTTCTCATGCTTTTGGTTTCTAGTGTTCTGGCTTCTTGGTGTTCTTGCAGGGATCAACATTCTTGACAGCATTTTCTAGGCACTGAGGTCTTGCATCAGACATTCTGCATAGGGATTGCATGATATCTCCATCACCAGCGACAATGGAAACACAGCTTCTGCACCTTTGCCAACTCATATCATAGCTAAGTATTTGTCCTATTTTCATTTCAGTGTCATTTCAAATATATTAGCATTTTGTCTATTGTCTATTCCAAGCATCCTTGACCCAACCTTCCCTATTCTTCTCGGAGAGGCTAAAAAGCCTTCTCTCACCCCTTATTCCCTTTTCTTTGCCTCTGACACTCCTTTAGTCTCTCTTTAGACAACACCCTCTGTCCAATCAACTCAGCACAAGCTATCAGAGACCTACAAACCATCTTAAGACCAATCTAATCAACCTGACTAAATCGCTTTATGGAAAGGCTGAAATGCCTTTTTCCTGCCCCTTACCCCTTTTCTTGATGACATTCTCAGTCCCTTAGACCCTAGGCAGTCCCTCTGAATCCCTCATAGACCCTTAGACCCCTAGACGAGACCACAATCCATTCTACAGACTAGAAACCAGACCTGAACCCATCCCTGGCCATTACCCTGACCGACCTCATCCACTTCCCCTACCGACGTCGGTAGTATAACCGTCATCGATGACCTTTCTGACCGACGCCGGCAATATCACCGCCATCGGTGACTGTGCTAAGCAGATTGTAGCTTTATCAGGTACGCATTTGCTTTTAGTTCTTTCTTTTCAAGTGTTTTATCATTTCTCTTTTCTGTCTCTATCATATTCTATTTTTAACAGTGGATTGTCATCCTCCAAGAAGCCTTAGTGCTTCTAGGACCAAGCTTTTGCTTGGCAATCCACCCTCTTATCAACTAGCATTTTTCATGTTTTAGTGTCTGTCTCTTTTAGGTGTCATCCTCCACAACCAAAGAGGAGTTCTCACAATGTCTAGATTATGGTGCGTAGACTACATCCAGGTACATACAAGCCTTGACCATTTCTTTAAGTTTCTCATTTTCTCTCTTTGAATGTGAAAGCGAAATTACATAGAAACAGATTGTGTTTCCTATTTAGATGAGGCACCTATAGGTGGAATTATATATTTTAGGTGTGGGAAAACCACCTTTAAGAAATTATTTGATATTTATGTCACTTTAATATCATATATGGGGTCACATGTTATGATTATCCTCTTCATATGCATTTGAGCCTTAAGATTGAGTTTCTTCCTACCTATTAACTGAGACACCTTGCTCATAGGTGAATATAACCTAAAGTAATATTGGTCATGATGTAAAAGGAACTACTTGAACACCCCTTTGAGAACAATTTTTGTTTATACCACCTTAGACTCACCTTAATTCTCTTTAGACCCTTAAACTAATTTTTTTGTATACGACTCAAAAACTATAGGTGTTTACTCTCTACTAAAAAGGCACCTGTATGTGCCTTAGAGTCTACAAGGTCATGTTTCAATCTTCTCTAGTTAAATTTCAAGCCATATATGTGAAATTAAACCATTTTAAACTTACTATTCATGAATATTCATCTTTTTTCTTCTTAGTGTGTCAAAAGTTCACTTACAACCTCGGACCTGTAGATGTTAATGCCTAATTTTAGTGCTTTTAGAAGCATATTTGAGGCCTCAAACAACCTCTTTCTGCTTAGTTTGTTACCTTAATTCTTAGCATAGGTATTTTATATGAAATGGTCTATAAGATACACTTAACTATATTTATTAATACCATTTACCACCATGATTTATGATACTCACAAAAAGCCCTTCGATCTCTATATTTCCATTTTAGGGAAAACTTCCCTAAACTTAGTCTGTTGTCTTCCAACATGGTTTCACACTTATTTTTACCTTTTTTAAAACCTTATATGATTCTAAAAGGATCAAGTTACATGTTAGAATCCATAATGAGGCTTCTTTTAGGATTCAAATGTTCACACAAGAATCTCATTTTTTTATTGGTACACCTATAGATGGACATCCTCAAACAAGGTAGTAAAGTAGACTAGGCAGCATACAAGACACTTATCTTTGAAAAAACCTCCTATACCCTCATCAATAAATCTAACGTAAATTAGAAATATTTAAATTTTGACACATTTCCCCAATCCCCTACCTATAGCATGACATTAGTAGAGCTCTTGTAGGTGACTATTGGTTGTATATAGGTAGTGGGTTTGAAATAGAGTAACAATACATTGATGGATGGCCTCTACAAAACATAAATTCATAGTTAAACCTTTAAAATTCATTAATTAAACTAATCAAACTTTAAAACTAGTTTTAACACATCCTCATCGCATGAAAATCACTTGCATACACATAGAATAGGGCAAGCAGGGGTATCAAATAACTATTTGGCATGGAAATTGAGCATGTGACCAAAATTTCACCTTTCCCAAACATATAAATGAAATATTTAAAACTCCTAATGGATTTTAAAACTAAAACATCTTGAAAATCATCTTATGAGAAATTTAAACAAGCATAAAAAATTGTGGCTACAAGCGAAGTTGGGCAAAGAGTTGACAATGGAGAAAGACAAGGTGAGAATTTGCTCCAATTATGATGTTATGAAACCAAACATGGGAAGGGGTGATTATATGTATTTGAGGAATGTGGTATATAATTTTACATTCACATAAAACCTTTATAAAATACCAACATTTTGGAATAAGGCAAAAAGGTTTGCAACTTCACTCCTTCACTCCTCCTTACAAACTAAGTTTGTTGGCTCATCAAATCAAATTAAAATGCAAAAAAAATCATGGATACCATGAGAGAAGAGATTAAAACTCCTATGGAACCAATATTAGCAAGTGAATTATACTAACTTTCACAAACAAGAGAAAAACATATAGGATGCATATATTAGTAGGAAGATTTGAAAGGTCAAATTTTTAGGAATTGTTCATAATCTCAAGCCACCATTCCTCTATAACCAAAAATAAAATGGAAGATGACTAAGTGTATAATACACCCCCAAGATAATTTTTATTGAAATATCTTGTGTTAATTGTATCAAGGATAAACCTATAGGTCACTTTTGCTTGCCTAGAAGGGTGAAAAAGAATAGAATGGTTTTGGGCCAAAAATGGTACCTTAAGACCATTTCAAATGTGTAACTAAGCATGGGGAAGCTGAAGAGCCACTGTATATCCTTTCCCATGTGGTAAACTTCCCCATGGGCCATACAAGTGCCATTTCTTCTCCTTTCTCAAGAAAACTACCTTTCCTTTTGATGAACTTACCACTTTTCAATTATGTCAACTAATTTAAACCTCTAAGGACACATGGGAAATGACATCAAATTTTATAACATCCACCCTTCCCAATAAACTCGTATAACTCATTAAATTCACCCTTTTTAACCTCAAAATGAACCAAAATGGCTAAAAGGACTAAAATAACTAAGGACCAAGGATATTATAACATCAAATGAGACTAATTAACCTATAAAACACATTGTGACATAATGTTTGACTCCTTAGAACACCTAAAGGTCAAATTTTTACTTAGGGGTGCCCTAATTTGACTTAAAAGTAAAATTTGGTCAACAAATTGGTGACTCATAGTGGTCGTACACCTGTTATAATAGCTAGACCAGTAGCCTTATCCTAACATGGCCAAGGGAGTTAATGAGTTATTGAAGAAAACTATCAAGGAATTGCCTAAAACAAACAAAAAAGAACCACAACACACCAAGAAAACACAAGACAATTTCAGACACAAACAAGACTCATATATATGCATAAGCACTTAGTGAAAACAAAGAAAACAATAAACTATGCACTAAGAGAGAGGATAACCTTAGTAATAATGTTTGAGATTTATCTAATTGATTGGGATATAAATCTCCTCTCCATCCAACTTTGAGAGTTGGAAACCATTGTGTTCCTTGTATTGGGTGATAATATAATGGCCACTCCACAAAGAATCAAACTTTATGTCTTTTAGGTTTAGCCCTATCTTCATCCTACTTTAAAACAATGTCTCCTTCTTGGAAGATTTTTAGCATGGCCTTCTCGTCAAAGTATCTATTTGTTTGATCTTGGTGAGATTTCATAGTTTGTATAACTTGATCTCTTGTCTCTTCAAGCTCCATCAACTCACACAACCTGACTTCAATGCTTTCATTCTTCATGAACTCCAGTTGATAAGTGAAATCCAAGGCTGGTAACTGAAGTAAAATAGGTAGTCTAGCTTCTCTCCCACAAGCAAGTGTATATGGTGAGTTTACAATGGCTCTTTTTGTGGTGATCCTATCAACTCAAAGAGTTGTATTCAACTTATAATTCTAAGTCCTTTGGTTCTCCTCCATTATCCTCTATATGATCTTGATTACATTCTTATTGGTGGAATAATCTAGTCTATTTTCTTATGGATAATAGTTGGAGGAAGTAATAAGATAGATGTTATGTTTCAAATCCCATTCACTTGTCTTCATTCCAAAGAAATCCAATGCATTATCTAAAATTATTATTGAAGGATCCCCAAACCTTGTCACTATGCCTTCATAAAAGTCTAGAATTGAAATTTTATTTTCTTCCTTGAGAAAAATATCCTCCACCCATCTTGTAAGGTAATCTATAGTAGTCAACACCCACTTGTGGCTGGCACTAGAAGGTGGGTTGATTAGGCCTATGAAATCTAGACCCCATTGCATAAAGGGTTGGTCAACTTGAATTGGATGAAGAGGAAAGGAAACAAGATTTTTTTTACCATCAAAGAGGGAACATTTTTTACACTTCCTTACCCAAGAATTGGTTATTTTGAAAAAACTAGGCCAAAAATATCTAGCTCCCATTATCTTAGAAACTATAGTTCTTGGAGTAAAGTGACCACCAATTGGTCCATCATGAAACTCAAGCAATATTTTCTAAATTTGATCTAATTCAACACACCTTAATAATATGATTGAAAAGTCATTTCTAAACAACAATCCATTAACAATCACATAAGGAACAAATTGTAAACTAGAATACCTTATGTTATCTCTATTTAGGCCTTGTGGACACTCACTAGTTTAAAGGAAATGGATCATATCCTATGTCCAACTCCTCATGGATGAATATGTAGTTGTAATATGGTCATCATGAAGTGTTGAAACAATCTCTTTTTTTCTTCAAGTCTGAAGGAAGATGTTCATAGAACCCCTTCCCTTTCACTAGCCTAGTTGTCTTGATTTCTATGTCATACTCCATCACTTTTTTTATCCAACCATCCCTTTTTTCATTCAAATATTTACTCAAAAGGAATTATTTAACACTAGGATTAGGTACCAATATTTGAATCTTGTTGGTAGATAACATGTGCCTAAACTTATTTAGACTTCTAACAACTAGAAGTTCTTTCTTGTCAACATAGGTGTATCTTACGTCATAGCCTTCCAATCCTTGACTAAACAAGGAAATAGGGTGCTCCAATTTTTATTCACTTAATTTAGTAAGCATGTCAAATATTACATCCTCATTTCCAAAATTATACAAGTTTAAGTCCTTTGATAAATTAAGACTTTCAAGAGTTAAAGCTTGGGTAATGACTTGTTTGATCTCTTTAAAAATCTCCTTCCTTCTTCTTGTCCAAGTGAGCACTTCATCCTTACATATCCTAGAGGTTAGAGGCTTGAATAAATTATCAAAATAAATAATGAACCTCCTTATTAAATTAATTTTCCCAAAGAAACTTCATAAACCTTTCTTGTGTTTGGGCAAAGCCAATGTTGGGATTGTACTCACCCTTTCAGGATCTATGGATAAGACCTTATTTGAGACAATGTGTCCTACTTTATGGATATAAAACACACACTTATTTTTGTTAAGAGAGATTCTAAACTCTCTACATCTCAAAAAAATCTACATAAGGTGATTCAAGTGATCTTTTTCATCCTTAGAATTTTTTTTGATAGCATCAAGATACACCAACACAATGCCATTTATTAGTCCTTGAAAAGACATATCCATTACATCTTTAAATGTATATCCAACACTATACAATCCAAAATTAATTTTAATATAAGCATATTTACCCTATCTAGTAGTAAAGGCTATCTTATATTGATCACTTTCTTTCACCAAAATCTGATTATACCCAAAATATCCATCAAGGAGAGAAAACCTTTCATTACCTACCACAAATTTTCAAATTTTCTCCATAGAAGGAAGATGATATTGGTCATTTAATGAAACTGTATTCAAGTCCATAAATTCAACACATAACCTAATTTCCCCATTCTCATTCCTTACAGGGACTAAGTTTGCATAACTCAATAAAAGCATAACTCAATAAAAGCATGTTTTTCTTCACTAGTACATACCTTCCCAAGTGAAAACAACTTATCTTTGAAGATTTTTGCTCCATAATAGTTTTATTTCTTAGTATACATGCTTATCTTTTCTTTCTTCAACTGATCATCATCATTGAAGATACTCTCAAGTGTGACTAAGCCCTTAGGAAGCTTGTTTGTCTTCAATTGAACAATCTTTCCTCCATATTGCTACTATAGTTTGGACTAATTCTTGGAAGATAAATCATCCTCATATTGAATAAAAAGTCATATTTTTTTATCACTAGAAAACACTTTCCAATTAGTGACATTATCTAGTATAGAGGGCCTTACAATCATCTTGAGATGTGGCTAGTTTTTATCTTCTTTCATGCCTTTTGGAACATCAAATTGAGCACCAATTTCTGCCAACATATAAACATGTTTGTTGTCTTATCTTAGTATATATGTGATGTTTAAGGCTTGAAAATACTCCACAACATCCCACACTATATTATTATAGTACTTAATCAAAGAGTTCTTACTCACATTTTGGCCTCTTACTTGATTCATAATCAACTCACTATCACCATAGACTTGTAACTCTTTCACACCTATTTTCCTAGCCCACTCAAGTCCATGAATGAGGGCCTCATATTATACCACATTATAATTATAATATGAAAGTGTAATGGTACCTTTATTTGGATGGGGAAACCAACATTGCTCCACCACCTACCCCAATCTTGCTTCTTGATCCATCAAAGAAAAGCTGCCATAAACCATCCATGTATTCACTTGGCTTCATCAAATTTGGCATGAAAGATTAATATTCATGAATTTAATACACTCTAAGACCAAATTCCTCTATGAATTTGTAAGGATCATGCTCATAATGTTCATTTCCCAATTCATCTAAAACAAATCAGAAACTCCTTCAAGAGAAGATGTTGGAGATTGATCTATGTGAAGTTGCTCCTCATCAACAATTTAATAATTGAAATTTTACACTTTATGAATGTAAGTCACTAAGTGATTTTTATTGATAGGATCTGATTCAATCTTCACCTTATTACCATAATTTATCCTAAAAACTATATAGGATGAATTGGCTACCAAGTATCCACCTTTCTTAGCTGTAAATTCTCTTGAAAAATAAAGAGTAAAGTATGGAAGTAAATCTACCATAACCACATCATGAGGAATGAAAAAAGTGGTACAATCATGTAAAATTAGATTCAAATCCTTGACTACTCCAAAGTTATTTGTTGGTGATCCATCCAATTGTTAAACTCTTTTACCCATTGGTTCATACTTAAGGCTTAGTTTATCCACTATACACTTGGGCATAACTGAAGTACTAGCACCACTATCTATGATAAAATTAAAAAATAAACAATCACCAATAATCAATTATATTTAAAAATGATCATTATCAATCTTATTCACTTGTTCATTAATGGGATGAGTTACATTCACCAAGACAACATTCTCATTCCTAGCTAATCCAACTTGCTTACAAAGTCCTTGTAATTCTATTTGAAACATGTCCTTTTGTCTTGATATTTTTAATTAATCCCATAATTAAATATTCATGTGAAAATTATTCATTTTATCCATAAAATTGATATAAGGATTTCTCACATTGAAAGGCTCTTTGGAAACACTAGTACCTTGTGGTTTAGCTTATGAAGGTGGATGTGTAGGAGTTGGCCTTACATTTTGAAACTTCTAATTTTAATTCACTTTAGGTACTAAGTTATAACCACCCATAATTGGATATTATTTATGATTCAAAATATGTCATTGATTATCCCCTTGTGTCTATTTAGTATCCCTCTTCTTAGACCTAGTGTTAGAAGACACACTAGCATTCACGTTGCTTGAATTACCTAAATGATTAATCACACAAAACTCTCAATCCAAATGATTTATGAGAGTAGAATCAGATTATTTTTTTCCACTCTCCATTATAATTTTCATTCCACCTTGCATTGGTACCTCAAAATTGGAAACTTGAGATGCTTGATTACCTTGCATTGTCATGTCTTGACTAGGCATTTCATTGGCAGATACAACTCGGCCTTGATATTTGTCATAGGAGGGATAACATGGTTGTTATTGAATTTTTTTTTTATGAGTGGGAATAAGATATTTGTAATATTATTGTTCACTAGTATTATAAATTTTTTAATGTCTATCTTGAGTGATTTGACCTTGTCCTTGATTATTACCTTGAAACGAAGACCTAATTATTTGCCCAAACTGATTATAGGAATGGTATGGCATATAAATTTGATCTTGTTTCCTTTTGAGGGAAATAAATTAATTAGTAAAATTTTGGAGAAAAATATTTAATTAATTAATCTCATTTGTGTGGGCAATGGTAGAGTTTTCTTGACTAGGCAAAGGAGCCAAGGTAGGTAATGCAACTTGATTAGGACGTTGTAAATAAGGGAATAATGTCATTGGTGGTCTAGGAGAAATATTCCTTTATTTAAAAAGATAATTCTTATAATTAATGGGTATATCATAGGTAGTAAGTAGTGTATTCCCACCCATGGATTTAATCATCATGGATAAATCATTATTCAATGCTCTTAGATAGTACAAGAAGGCATAGTTTGGAGTAGGTCTCATAAGGGTTGGGATCCTATCCCATGTATTTTGAAATATAGTGTTAAAATTTTTCATAAACTCTTGTGGTGACCTCTTGATAGTGCTTAATTTCTCAACTAATGGTAGATGATCACTCTTCTCTCCAAAACTCTTAGTCAATAGATCTCCTAGTTCATCCCATGAACCAATAAAATATTTAGGTAGAGTCCCATACCAATCAAAAGCTTTACCTTTCAAAGGCAATGCTAATAACCACATTATCTTGGGTGATATTGTGGATATTTAAAAAAAATTATATGTTTATAATGTGTTCAATGGTATTAATAGGACCTTCTCCACTAAAAGATGGAACACTCTTAAGGAATGCTACTAGATTTTGGTCATATTGGGAAAGATTCAAAGGAGGTGATTTGGTAAAAGGTACTGTTGATCAAATTTTGGACTTTCAAAAAAAAATTAGGAAACATTATCCATTTAGTCACTTATCCATGTCTTTGGTTAGACTCAATAATAAAGTTTCATTTTAGAGAGGTATCATGTATAAAACCCATAGGAAATTCACAAGCCTTTCCTTCAAATAGTTTGTTTTGGTCTTTTTCTAAGCCTTCAGGTATTTTATTTTGATTGAGTGTTCAATTTATTTTAGGTTTTATTCAAGGAATATTTATTTTAGTTTTTATTCAAGTGTTTCTTTTAGAGGTTTTGCCAAATTATTTTATACTTTTTATCCAAATCTTTTCCCTTAAGTATTTTCTTCTAGATAGATTATCTGTACAACTTTTCTGAAAGGCACTTTAACTTTCCTGAAGGGCTCTTTCAAGTCAAAAAGGACCTTTAAATTTTTTGAAGGGTATTTTAAAATGCTAAGTGGACCATTTCCTAAATTCTAAAGGATAACTATAGATTTTCAGAAGGACACTTACATTCTTCTGAAGTGACACTTGTAATTCTTTTGAAGGGTCACTTGTTTTCTTTAAAACATCATTTCATTTTCCCAAAAGGACATGTACCTTTCTGAAAGGAAACTTTCGACTTATAGAAGGGATTTTTTCAAAATGTTTGAAGGATTATTTTGGGGAAAAAGTGGACCATTTCAAAATCTTGAAGGGTATGTGACACCTTTTTGAAAGGTATCTACATGAAGGTCCACGAGAAGATAGAGCATTACAAAAGCGCTGAAGGGTTATTTTTCAAAGGGGAAGATCATTTCAATATGTTCAAAGGAATTATTTCAGATAAATTCTTTAAAGAATTATTTCAAAAAATTCAAAAGGTGATAAAGTCAATTTATTTCAAACATTTTGTCTATGGGAATTATAAAGGGCATAAAACATCAAGCAAGAAGTTTGAAGAAAATACCAAAGGTGATAGCCAACAAAACATCAATCTTCAACTACATAAATTATCCATTTGCTTTCAAACAAAGGTGTGACAACTCATAGAACATCAACTTCAAACTATGAAAATAGCCATTGGAGTTTAAAAGGAGTTTGGCAGGAACCTAAAAAAAATATAGAAGTGACACATGGTATAATCTTGAATATATGTGTAAAATCAAATGGAAATAGGCAAGTCAATGGAGTGAGTTTTTATACCATTTCATAGCTCAACAAGCTAATAAAAATATCTAGCATCTAAATGAATTATTATAGTAAAACATAGTTTGATGGATCTTCATTCTATTGGTATATTTGTCTAAAGATTATTATATAATTCAATATAGCTATTTCTATTTTCAATATTAACACATGTCCAAATGACCTTCAAACTCCCTTTGCTCGATATCTTTCTCAAGACTATATATATAAATATATATATATATATATATATATATATATATATATATATATATATATATATATATTCTCTTGGCTCATTTGAAAAGATCTCTCTACCTAGTATGGCAAAGCCCTACCAATATTTTACCTTGAATCAGTAAATAAAAGTGTTTTACCTCATTAAAAGTATGCATTAAGTGTACACGCTTAATTTTAGTCTATTCAAGTGTAATCTTGATTTACCTTCATATTTTAATTCCATCAGTACATAGTGTATTATGACTTCCTTCTTGTAGGTCAATAAGAAGTATATGAAAATATTGTAGATATAGTTAACAAATAATTAAATAGGGTGTCTTGGAATGCCTGTTTCTAAAGCCTTTTTAAATATATGCCATCTTCTAGACTCCATGTTGAAACATTGATGTGAGAGAGTTGATATTGAGAGAAGTGTATTTGTAACTTGTCCTTATTTCAAGTGTATGTGTAGGGTATGAGTAGAGCAAATATTTTGGTGCATCACCCTAGTATAATAGGTTTAAATTTTAGTTATTTTATCCCTTTTTAGTTTTTTGAGTTGTTAGTTTAGAAACAACTCAAAGGAGTATCAAGGGGAGCTATCTCCTAATCTAGAGATTCATCTCAATAGAATTTTCACCCACAACAAGAGAGATGATTCCGTTATGCCACTTTGATGAGGAGAATTGAGCATCTTCTCAAGGGTGAAAATACAAGCATCAATAGTTTTTGTCAAGCTTGATGGGAAAATTTATCTTAGGAGTTGAATAATTCTTGGTGTGTTCTTCAATCAATCAAACTTTTGGAGACATTTCAATCAACACCAATGGTAACTCTGAGTTGAGTCAGTTGGTCAAGTAGCCCTAGTGCATCAAGAAATAATATTTGGTATGTATAATTATATTGTAGAAAATTATGTATCTTATGTTACTTCATATAGTTTTGATCAATATTAGGTTGTTTATGTAATCACCTCAAGTATCCCTCTTAAGTATCCTTCTTCTAGTGAATCCAAGAGTGTTAGGGAGATAATATTGGAGTTTGAAAATTAGATGTTAGAAATAGATAGGTTGAATGAGAAAAATATATAATATCAAGAGCTTATATATAAGGAGGAATTATTCTTTAAGAAAACTAAATTCATGAAATCTATGGAGGTGAAACTAGTAAGGTGGAGAACTCAATCCACTCAAGGTAGTTAGCGTTGTATCCATTTTTCCATCCTAGAATAGCCTCATCCTATACAAAATAAACCCTTCCCCTCTATACCAAATCCTTTTTTATCAAATAGAACTTGCTCACCAAAATAAAATGAGCCAACCTTCTAACCCATCTAATGCATTATCTACTCTTTTTTTTAATCCTTTGCACCTAACAATCTAAAACCAAAGGACATTAGAATAGAGTTCAATGGAAACTAATTTTTTCAATTTCTTAGATTATGAGCCCTCATTTGAAGAAAACCATCCTACTTATTTTGGAAAATAATAGTTCCATCCTCAATAAACTCTTCCTGTGTATGTGAAAACTCTTCCTAATTCCCCTCAACCTCCTCAAGTCCTTGAGCATGATGTCAAGATTCCAAGTTGGAGAAATGTCTATAATGAACCAACTCAAGACCTTGAGAAAGATGAAGTTTTTTCCAATCCTCAAGAAGAGATCTCCAATCACAAGATCTTGAGTTGGAATGAAATAGTGGAATCATGGGGTAAGGAAGAAGAGAAAAGTATTGTTCAAGAGTATGAATCAAAAAATGAAGCTACCCCTCCTCATCATGATGATGCGCATGATCTCCAAGAAAAAATCTTACAATAAAATCTATCTAAATATACTGAAGAATTAGAGTCAAGAATAAGGCTCCTTATTCAAGGTGTAATTGAAGGTTTAGATCCAATAGAAAATTGCATGTCTAAACACACATCATCTACACCTCTTCAAGAGAGTTACCAAGCTATATATGATGTAGATGAAGTGCTGATCAAGTGGATGAAATAGAATAAATTGATTTTATCCCAAGGTTTATCTCTTCTTCCTCATGAGCTTCTCAAATAAAACCCCACTTCTCATTCCCAATGTAATTTTAAGCACACTAGTGCTTGCCTTTTTTCAAAGACCATTCCTAACTCATATCCTTCATAACATACTCCATTTTTACTCCCTTCACATTTAATTACATTCCATAATCCAAATCATACATTTTAGACTCATGAACCTATCCATTCACCCTTCATTTCATTCCATTCTAAAGAGGAACCTGCTTTAAGGGAGGAAAGTGAGAAAGAGAAAATGCAATTCTTGGTTGATCAAGAGACTACCATGAGTGAAAATAAAGATGAAATCATCATAAGTACTCCATATTAACATCATAATGGTGATTACCATCATGATAATCAAGTGGAATGAACTATCAAAGATGAATAATGCAGTCAAATAATATTTCAAGAGGTGGTTGTTATAGGAGGTTTTCATGAAAATAGGGTTGAAGAAGTGACTCTTGAAGGTGACATGATTCAAGGAGAATATATAGGTCATATATACATGTAAATGTTATATAAATATGAATATGAGATTGATAAACATCACTTGTCAACATTGGATGGAGAATGTAAGCATAGTGAGCTTTCTTGAGAAAGAAAATGATGATTTTTGGAATGAACTAGAAATTTTTTGTCTCAGCTTAAACATCACACCAACCACTCTTCTTCAAGAGAGCCATGATGAAGAAAGACATAAATGTAACAAGAATATTAGAGATAGGAAAAAATTATTTGGTCCATGATATATACCATGAGGGCCATGAGCCAAATGAACCCTTTGGTAAGGAGATAGTAGCCATTGATCCATTGATAGACTACACTAGCATGAAAGACCAACATGAGACATGCTTTAAAGAGAAATATGAGTATATGTATGTTGGATAGATGTTTGAACCTTATCCACTTGGCTACATGTCAATCAAGGTTACAAACAATAAGTATGAGTCACTAATATCCTACTCTAACCAACCACTTATCTGGCATCATGAGGTTTCTAGTCATAAAAGAGACCTAAGAAGTTTTCCCTTTGATCCAAGAGGGAGAAGAGCATATCTAGTAAACTTTATATAATTAGTTTTATTTTTTTTGTGTTTTGTCTTTTATTAAGTGCTAAGTATCACATGTGTGGTTACTTTGGTCTTTGTTGTGTGTCTCTTTCCTTTGTGTGTTAGAGGTAGTCAATGGTTGTCTATTGATCAAGTTCTGAATCATGGTCAAGGTTCCTAGTTTTTTTAGTCCTTAATTGACTCCATACCAAATGGAGTATTTAGGCTACTAGTTTGGTTAGTATAGTAAGCATACTACCCCTATGAGTCACCAATTTTTTGATCAAATTTAGGCCTTTTAGGCCAAAATTGGGCACCCCTATCCATTCATTAACCTATCCATGTCTCTGGTTGGACTCAGTAATGAAGTTTCATTTGAGAGAGGTATCTTATATAAAACCCATAGAAAATTCAAAAATATTTCCTTCAAGCAATTTTTTTGGGTCTTTTGCTAAGCCTTCAGGTCTTTTATTTTGACTAAGTGTTCAATTTCTTTTGGGTTTTGTCTAAATATTTTCCCTTAAGTATTTTATCTTAGACAAATTATCCACATAACTCTTTCAAAAGGCACTTTAACTTTCTCAAAGGGATTTTTCAAGCCAAAAATGACATTCGCATTTTTCTAAAGGGTGTTTTCAAAGGCTAAGTGGACTGTTTCCAAAATTTTGAAGGACAACTACAAGTTTTCCAAAGGACACTTACATTCTTCCAAAGGAACACTTATACTTCTTCTAAATGGCCACTTGATTTCTTCAAAGGATCATTTCATTTTCCCAAAAGGACCCTTACATTTTAAAAAGGACACTTTTGACTTCCCAAAGGGACTTTTTAAAAATCTTTGAAGGATTGTTTCAAGGAAAAGGTGGACCATTTCAAAATCCTAAAGGGTATGTGACACCTTTTTGAAGGGTATCTATAAGAAGGTTATTTTTCAAAGTGGAAGACCATTTCAAGAAGATCTAAGGAATTATTTCAGACAAATTTTCTAAATAATTCTTTCAAAAAATCTAAAAGGTGAAAAAGTTCATTTCTTTCAAACATTTTTGTCAGGAATGTAGAACAACAAACATGCTCTGATACCAACTATCAGGACCCGAAAGCACCATTGATTACCAAGCAACTAAACATGCAGAATTAAACTAGAATCACAAGTAACTAGAATTTAGAAATAACACAGAATATGAGAGACAATACCCAATTACATTAATACTCTTACAGAAGAAAATTACAATAAAGAAGTGCCACAGTCTTCTTACACCTCCAAGGCTTCCCACACCTCTAGTACTCTCAGTAATCTTTCCTCAAATCTCTCTCTCAATTACGGTCCCAACACACAACTCAAACATAGAGTTGGTATTCACCTCCACCAGCCAGTAGCAACACTGCTAGTCAAGTAGTCAATAACATGACTACTAGTACACTGAGTATACACACATACTCAAACTGAGTACACAACGTACTCCAAGTAGATCTCCCATGAATTTGAAATAACCTGAAACTCAAATGATCTTACTTTGGAAGGAACTCCCTTGCCTTCCTCTTTGCTCTATGACTGAGTACACACCGTACTCCAAGTAGATCTCCTTGATCTTGCTACCTGTTGTGTTTCTGTCACCTTGATCCTACTGCCACCTGTAGATCAACCTGGTTTTGCACACGTACAAACCTAGACCTTGCACACATAAACACCTATAGATCAATGATCTTACTTACCATCTAGATCTCTAAATTTGGCCTTTCACACCTGTCGACCAAGATCCTACATACATGAAGAATCCTTCTAATTTTCCAAACTAGCACCCATACATGGCACTGTGGCACTAGGTGGAACACACCTTGCTCTCTTCACTCTGAAGGAGCTAATTTTTGCTCTCTTACTCTCTAGCACAAATTACAATACATTACATGAGTCTATTATATAGATCTCATGCAAACAATAATTAGACACCTAATTATAATAATTAGATCTATAGCTCAAGACTATAATTAGCCTTCTTCATGCAAACAACTGGTTTGTTAATGAACTGTCTGTAGAACTCATAGTTCAGAACCACACAGGCAACTGACGTCGGTCCCTATTTGGCTAGGGGTGACCAATGTCAGCTGATCTCTGACTATTATTGGTAGCTTCCCATTTCCACCTGACTGATGTCAGTTGGCCTGACTAATGTCGATGGCTGTGACACTCAGCAACCTCTTCCCCTGTTTGCATCAGTGAAGCTTTTAGCTCCACAACCTAACAATTTTGTCTATAGGAATTCCAAAGGGCATAAAATACTAAGCAAGAAAGTTTGAAGAAAATACGCAAGGTGATGGCTTGCAAAACATCAATCTTAGACTACAAAAATTAGTCATTAGGATTCAAACAAAGGAGTGATAGCCCATAAATGTCAACATCAAACTATGAAAATAGTAATTAGAGTTTAAAAGGAGTTTGGTGGGAACCTAAAAACAAATACGGAAGTGACACATGGAAGAATACTAAACATATGTACACAAGTAAATGAAAATAGGCAGGTTGATGGAGTGATTTTTTATAATATCTCATATCTCAACAAACTAATAAAGAATAGCTAGCATCTAAACAAACTTTGAATAGCTGAGTTTATTTATATCAAAACATAGTTTAAGACATCTTCATTCTATTGGTATAATCATTAGAATCTTCTTATAGAATACAACATAACTATTTCTATTTTCAAGATTGAAACATGTCCAAATGACCTTCAAAATGCCTTTGCTTGATCTCTTTCTCAAGATTGTGTGTGTGTGTGTGTGTGTGTGTGTGTGTGTGTGTGTGTGTGTGTGTATTCTCTTGGATCATTTGAAAAAATCATTATGCCTAGTATGGCAAAGCCCTACCAATATTTTAACTTGAACCAATAAATACAAGTGTTTTAAATTTTTCAAAGAGTGCATTAAGTGTACATACTTGGTTTTAGTCTGTGTAAGTGTAATCTCTATTTACCTTCATATGTTAATTCCATTAGTACCTAGTGTATTGTGACTTACTTCTTGCAGGTCAACAAGAAGTGTCTAAAGATAATATAGATATAGTGAATAGCTAATTTAATAGGGTGTCTTGGAATGCCTATTGCTTAATACTTCCTAAATATATACCATCTCCTAGACCCCATGTTGAAACATTGATGTGAGAGAGTCGATATTGAGAGAAGTTTAATTGTAACTTGTCCTTGTTTCAAGTGTATGTTTAGGGTATGAGTAGAGAAAATATTTTGGTGCATCACCCTAGTAGAATAGGTTTAAATTTTAGTTATTTTAGGCCTTTTCATTTTCCTAAGTTTTTAGTTTAGAAAGAGCTCAAACATGGATCAAGGGGAGCTAGCCCCTAATTCAGAGATTCATCTCAATAGAATTGTCACCTACAACAAGAGAGATGATTCCATTGTGCCACTTGGATGAGGAGAACTACGCATCTTGTCAATGGTGAAAATACAAGTGTCAATAGTTTTTTACATGCCCCATGGGATAATATATCAAAGGAGTTGAAGAATTCTTGGTTTGTTCTTCAATAAATCAGCCTTTTACAGACATTTCAAATAACACCAATGGTGACAACAAGTTGAATTAGCTAGTCAGGCAACCCTAGTGTATCAAAAAATCATATTTGGTATGTATAATTCCATTATAGATCAGTATGGTTCTTGTGTTCCTTCATATATTTTTGATCAAGCTTAGGTTTTTCATTCAATCACCTCAATTATCCATCATAATTATCCTTCTCCTATCAAATCTAAGAGTGCTAGGGAGATAATATTGGAGTTTGGAAAGTAGATGTTGGAAATAGATAGGTTGAATGAGAAAAATAGATACTAAAAAGAGCTTATATACAAGGAGGAATTCTTCTTTAAGCAAAATCAAGTCATTTAATCTATGGAGGATAAACTAGTAAGGTGGAGAAGTCAATCCACTAAAGGCAGTTAGCCTTGTATCCCATCTTCAATCCCAAAATATCCTCCTCCTATACAAAATAAACCCTTCCCCTGTACACCAAATCCTTTTTTATCCAATAGCACTTGCTCACCAAAATAAAATGAGCCAACCTTCTAACCCATCTAATGCATTAACTGCTCCTTTTTTAATCCTTTGCACCTAACAATCTAACACCAAAGGACATTACAATAGCATTTTATGGAATGCAATAATTTCAATTTCTTAGATTATGAGCCCTCCTTTGAAGAAAATTATCCTACTTATTTTGGAAAATAATATATCCATCCTCAATAAACTCTTCCTATGCATGTGAAAACTCTTCCTAATTCCCTTCAACCTCCTCAAGTCCTTGAGCATGATGTCAAGATTCCAAGTTGGAGAAATGTCTATCATGAACCAACTCAAGACCTTGAGAAAGATGAAGTAGCTACCTATCCTCAAGAAGAGATCTCCAATCATAAGATCATGATTTGGAATGAAATAGCGGAATCATGGGGTAAGGAAGAAGAGAAAAGTATTGTTCAAGAGTATGAAGCTTAAAATGAAGTTACTCCTCCTCATCATGATGATTTACATGATATCTAAGAAACTCTCTTCCAAGAAAATCTAGCTAAATAGATTAAAGAATTAGAGTGAAGAATAAGGTTCCTTAATCAAGGTGTAATAGAAGGCTTAGATGCAATATAAAATTCCATGTCTAAACACACCCCATCTACAACTCTTTATAAGATTCACCAAGATATATCTAATGTAGATGAAGTGATGATCAAGAGGATGGAAGAGAATCAATTGATTTTAGCCCAAGGTTTATCTCCTCTTCCTCATGATCTTCTCAAATAAAACCCCACTTCTCATTCCTAATTTGATTTTGAATTCACTAGTGCTTGCCTTTTTTCAAAGTCTATTCTTATGTCCTCTCCTTCATCCCATACTCCATTTCCACTCCCTTCGCCTTCAATTACCTTCTATACTCCAACTCCTACATTTTATACTCATGAACGTATCCATCACCCTTCATTTCATTCCATCGTAAAGAGAAACCTATTTTAAGGGAGGTAAATGAGAAAGATAAAATGTAATTCTTGGCTGATGAAGAGACTAACATGAGTGAGATTCAAGATGAGATCATCATAAGTACTCCATATGAACATAATAGTTATTACCATCTTGTTGGTCAAGTTGAAGGCTCTATCAAAGATGAATGATGCAATAAAATCATATTTCAAGAGGTGGATGTTTTAGGAGGTTTTCATGAAAATAAGGTTAAAGAAGTGACTCTTGAAGGTGACATGATTCAAGGAGAAGATATAGGTCATACATTAAAATAGTCTAGAAATATGAATATGAGATTGAAAAACTTCACTTGTCAACATTGTATGGAGAATGTAAGCATGTTGAGCTCTCTTTTCCTTTGTTTGATGATCGTTCTTGTTGCTTTGATGAAGATAATGCCTAAGCCATGGGACTTGAGTTAAACAAGGTTCAAGAGCATGTTTTTGATTAGCTAAATACTTTTGTTTTTAAGAAAAAATGAGAAAGACTTGATTGTTTTGATAAGTGCTTTGAAGGAGTTCTTGAGTAGGAAAATGATGATTTTTGGAATGAACTAGAAAATTTTTGGCTTAGCTTAAACATCACAACAGCTACCCTTATTCAATAGAGCCATAATGAATCAAGAGATAAGTTTCACAAGATTCTAAAAGAGATATAAAATAATGAGTTGGTCTATGATACATACCAAGAGGGCCATGAGCTAGATGAACCCTATGATGATTAGATAGTAGCCATTGATCCATTGATAGACTATACTAGCATGAAGGACTAGCATGAGACATGCTTTACATATCAAGATGAGTAAATGTATGTTGGAGACATGTTTGAATGTGATCCACTTGGGTACATTATAATTAAGATGGTAATCAAGAAGGATGAGTCACCAAGATCCTACTCCAACCAACCACTTGTTTGGTATCATGAGGTTTCTTGTCATGGAAGAGACCTAAGAAGTTTTCCCTTTAATCGAAGAGGTAGAAAAGCATATTTGGTTAGTTGTATATAATTAGTTTTCTTTCTATTGTGTATTGTCTTTTCATATTTGCTAAGTAACACATGTGTGGTTGTTTTGGTATTTTTTTTTGTCTCTTTCCTTTGTGTGTTGGAGGTAGTCAATGGTTGTCTATTGATCAAGTTCTGAATCATGGTCAAGGTTCCTAGTTTATTTTAGTCCTTAATTGACTCCATACCCAATAAAACTTTTAAGATACCAGTTTAGTTAGTATAGAAGGCATACTACCCCTATAAGTCACCAATTTGTTGATCAAATTTTATCCTTTTAGGCCAAAATTGGGCACCCCTGTCCATTTAGTCACTTATCCATGTCTTTGGTTGGATTCACTAATAAAGTTTCATTTGCGAGAGGTATCCTATATAAAACCCATAGAAAATGCACAAGTTTTTCCTTCAAATAGTTTGTTTTGGTATTTTGATAAGACTTCAGGTCTTTTATTTTGACTAAGTGTTCAATTTCTTTTGAGTTTTATTCAAGGAAGATTTCTTTCAATTTTTATTTGAGTGTTCATTTTTGATGTTTTACCAAATTTTTTAGGATTTTTTATCTGAAGATTTTCCCTTGAGTATATTCTTTTGGATAAAATGTCCACACAACTTTTTTAAAGGGCTCTTTAACTTTCCTGAAGGGCTCTTTCAAGCCAAAAAGGACCTTTGGATTTTTTTGAAGGGTATTTTAAAAGTCTAAGTAGACCATTTCCAAAATTCCAAAGGACAACTATAGGTTTTCCAAAGGACACTTACATTCTTTTGAAGGGACACTTGTAATTCTTCCAAAGGGTCACTTGCTTTCTTTAAAGGATCATTTCATTTTCTCAAAAGGGAACTTGCCTTTTTGAAAGGAAACTTTTGACTTCATGAAGGGACTTTTTCAACAAAACACAAAGGATTGTTTTGAGGAAAAGGTGGACCATTTCAAAATCTTGAAGGGTATATGACACCTTTCTAAATGGTATATGTAGGAAGGTCCACAGGAAGATATACCAGTGAAAAAGTGTCGAAGGTTTATTTTTCAAAGGGGAAGACCATTTCAATAAGTTTAAAGGAATCATTTCAAAAAAATTATTCAAAGAATTATTTCAAAAAATTTAAAAGATGCCAAATTCCATTTCTTTGAGACATTTTGTCTGTGGGAATTCCAAAGGGTATAAAAGATAAAGAAAGAAAGTCCAAATAAAATACCCAAGGTGACAGACTATAAAATGTCAATCTTAGACTATGGAAATTAACCATTGGGATTCAAATAAAAAAGTGATAACCTGTAGAATGTCAACTTCAAACTATGAAAATATCCATTGGAGTTTGGTAGGAACCTAAAAACAAATATGCAAGTGATACATGGTATAATATTGAACATATGTGCACAAGAAAATGGAAATATGTAGGTCGATAGAGTGAGTATTTATACCATTTCATAGCTTGAAAAGCTAATAAAGAATAGCTAGCATCCAAATAAACTTTTAATATTTGAGTCCATTTATAGTAAAACATAGTTTGAGACATCTTAATTCTATTGGTATAACCATTGAAAGATTATTATAGAATTTAATGTAAATGTTGTTAGATCTCTTTCTCAATACTATATATATGTATTTTCTTGGCTCATTTGAAAAATATCTATGCCTGGTATGGTGAAGCCTTACCAAGATTTTACCTTAAATCAATAAAGTCAAATGTTTTACCTCATTCAAAGAGTGCATTAAGTGTACATGCTTGGTTTTAGTCTATGCAAGTGTAATATTTATTTACCTTCATATGTTAATTCCATTAGTACTTGGTGTATTGTGATTTCCCTCTTACAGGTCAATAAGAAGTGTCTAAAGAGATTGTAGATACAGTGAATAGCTAATTCAATAGGGTGTCTTGGAATTCCTATTTCTTAAGCCTTCATAAATATATGCCATCTCCTAGATGCCATGTTGAAACATTGATGTGAGAGAGTCGATATTGAGAGAAGTGTATTTGTAACTCGTCCTTGTTTCAAGTGTATGTTCAGGGTATGAGTAGAGAAAATATTTTAGTGCATCACCCCCATAGAATAGGTTTAAATTTTAGTTATTTTATCACTTTTCATTATCTTGAGTTGTTATTTTATAAAGATATCAAAGGTGCATCAAGGGGAGATATCCCTAATCTAGGGATTCATCTCAACATAATTGTCACCCATAACATGAGAGATGATTCCATTGTGTTGCTTGGATGAGGAGAATTGAGCATCTTCTCAAGGGAGAAAATACAAGCATTAATAGGTATAAAGGGTTGGTTTCTAGCCATCTTGGAATGTATACTATGAGTATTAGAGGTTAAAATCAATAGGAACTTGGATTTATTAAACATCAACTCTCTTGAATAATGATGAGTATTCATAAACCTAAACCTTTTGACAGAATACAAAGGTAATTTCAAAAACTCAAAGAGTCTACCTTTAATATTAGACCTATTGGTCACCTTTGGCATGAAAATTAGGGACTTATTAGCAACAAAAGAGTTTAAAAATTTAGTGGATTCACCAAGTACTGAATGTAGATTTTATTATATCTATAACTATGCCAAGACTAGCACCAATCTTGGATAATATTATAGGACTTAGAGTCCCACCTGGCATGCCAAAAAATATTATCACTTATATTTTCACCCCTTGAGTATATTCATAGATCTCCTCATCTATTTGGTACAATAGAAACATCTCTATTGCTATGGGTGATAATTTGGTGAGATAAATCTCTAAAAGGGCTAGTTCCCTTAATGCACTCTTTGAAGTACTTTCTTACCTATTAACTTTGGATGAAAATGGGTAAGGAAAAAAATAATAAAAATAAAATTTTATGCAACAAATTTTTATTTCCTCTTATTGACTAAAATTATACTACCTAGATCTAAACAAATATTCTTTCACACAAAACTCACAATTTGAGTTACATTGCCACATCAATGTTTCATAAGCTAGGTTCAAAAAGGTATTTTGATACTTAAGATTTTAATGAATGATTAATTTGTGGAATAAAGTCATGAACCACTTATAAGACATTTATAAACTTATAAAATAATCTTAACAAAGACCTCTAACAATTTTTCTTCTGCACATTTGGTGAACAATCAAGGATAACATGCTAGAAAAGATCATCTTCTACTAGATAAGACCAAAAATATTGTAATAACACTCAATTGTATATCATATAAGTATGAAAAATAATTTATCTATTTCTTCAAGAGTAAATCAAGTACAAAATTTTCTAGGGTTTCACCATCAACCAATGGAGGCTTCCAAAAAAATCCAAAAGAGTTAATATTTATAGCCTTTGAGAGAAGAGCTAGATAAGGGAAGTCCAAAGGTCACTTGGAAAATTTTCAATCTAATTAAAGAGGTTAAAATTGTATGAAAAAGAGATGTGGGATGAACCATTTAATTTTAGGAGGTCCAAGCGTCCACACAAGTCATGAAACCTATGAAAAATGTCATAAGACTCCTTATCTTGGCTCAAAAAATTGACTTCATAAATTGAACCTATCTAAACACCCCAAAACTAACTATGGATAGGTATGATGATTTGAATAAGAGGTAAGGACTTTAGGCATACCTATCCATGCATTGGTTGTAATCCTAATCATCTAAAAACTTCTAAAAGGAAGCCATCACTATTTGTAGTTTTAAAAACTCCTTTGTCAGTCACCCCTCACACTTGGCCTCAAAACTAGCTTTATTTTTCCATTAAAATCTATGTGAGGGATTGAATGACACCTATCAAGACCCTACATGTCCTTAGAGGCATCAATCATGCTTTAAAAAGGATCACACTTAGAATTTTCACCCTTCTTACCCTTGTGTCCACTATGCCAATTTTGATTGGCTAAAAGGGGAGATATTTTTTAACACTTATAAGTTTATTATTATCAATAAATTAATATAAAAAGTTATATCAAGTCCTAATCTTCACTTTAAACTTGATTTCACCCTCTGAGACCTCCTAAAACCTATAAAACATAAAAAATGGTAAAAACACATTATTTTTCATGTTGTTCATATAATTTCGTACAAATTATCTTGGTGGGAGATATCCTAGAGTAGTTCTATATATGTTAAAATATATTTAATTTCCAAACTATGTCATCTAGATAGTTCTCCAAGCTTGTTTTCTCCATCGGGTCTTGGCTAAGGGTTTAGTAGGATTTTAGGTAGTTTTTGGTCTTAAGCTCTATTCATAAATATTTGAAATTGCATATACCATTAAATTCCCAAAAATTTATTCTAATGGTCCATTATAACCCCTCTCAATTCCTTTATTTCCCATTCAAATCCTTTGAAAAAATATGAGCATTTGAAGACACCTCATCAAGCTTGTTTCTACCCTTTTTGCATGCTTGGGCTCTTTCTAGGATAAAAATATTTTAAATTTATGTTACTTTGTATAATATGAGTTAAAAAAAATTTATATTCCCCTCCTTAACATTACTCAATCATATATAGATCCCACCAAGAGTTAGAAATGAAGATGGACCTCCAATTGGTTCTAGGTCCCCTCAAAGCATAATAGGTCTAATAGGTACCTTGCTAGCTTTGGATATATGATTGATGTTTAATTATTATGTTGATTTATTATGAATTTTCACTTTCAAATACAATTTGATCTTAAAAATCCACTACATAACCCTCCAAGCACTCTTATTCATCTTTTTCTCTCATTCACAACTAGGTCTAGTGAATGTTTACCTAGTTGGACTATGTGCATGGGTAATTAGTCACCTTGAGGGGTATGAGATTTTTATATTTATTCCATATAATATATATTCCTTCCATACACCTGATAAGATTTTTCTTGAATTTCCCAAGTTTTTTATATCAATCCATTTACCCATTTTGTACTTACTAGCTAACTTTGCCAAAGCTTATTTTTTTTAGACTAGTTGACCTCTGAGACAAAATAGTGAGGTATAACCCTCATTTCCATGGAAAATTGAGTATTTTTAGAGTTTTTAAATTTATTTATAATTATTTTTACTTTAGGTTTTATTTATATTCTTTTATTTAGTTGCCTAACTATCTCCAAATGCTAAAAAAGAGGCCTAAAAAAGCTTAATTTCTTGCATTTTCCTCAAACCCCCCTAAGAGTAACCCTTCCATGCCAAACCAAAGATTTTATGTTGCTTAAATTTTTTTATAATTATAAATCAATTATTATAAATATTTGGATTCACCTAAAAAAATCTTTTCTTCAATGGATTCTTCATATTCACCTATTGAGCAAACATGGTTTCCTAGCCCATAGTATAGACTATTGCCCTTTAGCCAAGTGATGAAGGTATATGGTCACTTTAGAAGAGTATTATTATTTTAAACACAATTTTTAATTATCCATAACCACTTTTCATTACTTATAAACCCTTTCCATCTCTTTGGTTAGTTTATGTATTACCCTACCTTCACTAGCTTGAGCCCTGCTTTAGGTGCAGTACAAGGGTTTTGGGGCCTATATAAGGTTATATGGCTTCTATTTGTAGATTATGAAGTCATAAAAATCTCCATTTAGGTTCTCATATATTAATTCATCAATTCTAAACTTTCCATTTGGCCTTCATATGTACCTTTTGGCCATAACTAAGTCCTCCACTATCCTCTGACTAAGAGACCTTGCTCTTTCACACCTGTAGGTGCTTATTGTCTTGTTTGGAATCTATTAACGATAATTATAGGTATAATTATAATATTAAAATAATTATTAAGTACTCATAACACACTTCTCACTCCAATTCTATCAAACACCTCATATAAGTCTTATTTTTCAATTTAATGGGTTGTTGACTATGTTTGTTATTTGGATGAGGCACCTATAGGTAGAATTTTATAGTTTAGTTATGTTAAAACCACATTAAATACCGTATTTGAGATTTATGTCACTTTAATATCCTATAGGGGGTCACATGTTATGTTTATCCTCTTCACATTCATTTGAGCCTCAAAACTGAGTTTCTTCCTGCCTGCTGACTGAGACACCCTGCCTGTGGTGTACACAACCTTAAATAAGATTGGTCATGATGTAAAAGGAAATCCTTAACACCAATTTTATAAAAAAAAACATTTTATATCACCTTTGAATCACCTATATGCTCTTTGGACCCCCAAACTAAGTTTCTTGTCTATCACTCAAAAACCTTGCTTTTGACTGCTATAAGTGCATACTCTCTACTAGAAAGGCACATATAGGTGACCTTAGAGTCTAAAAGGTCATGCTTAAATCTTATATAGTTAAATTTCAAGCCATATATTTTCCATTAAACTATTTGAAACATATTGGTCATGAGGATTTATCCTGTTTGCTTCTTAGTGTGTCAAAAATTCACTTAAAACCCTAGATCTGTAGATGTTAATGCCTAATTTTAGTGCTTTTGAAGGCATATTTTAGGCCTTAATTAACCTCTTTACACTTAGTTTTTATATTTTCATAGGTATTTTATATTCCATGGGATATAAGATACACCTAACTAGATGTCTTAAGACCCTTTACCACCATGCTTTAAGATACTCACAAAAAGCCCTTTGATCTCTGTTTTGCCATTTTAGGGAAAACTTCCCTAAAATTAGTATCTTATCTTCCAACATGATTTCACACTTAATTTTAAATATTTTATCACCTTATATTAGTCTAAAAGGATCAAGTTACATGCTAAAATACATAATGAGGATTATTCTAGGTTTTAAATCTTCACAGAAGAATCTCAAATTTTTATTGGTACACCTATAGATGGACATCCCCAAACAAGGTAGTAAAGTAAAATAGTTAGTATAAAAGACACTTATCTTTGAAAAAACATCTTATTACCTCATCAATAACTCCAATACATATTGTAAATCTTGAAAGGTTGACACGTTTCCCCAATCTCCTACCTTCAGCATGACATCAACAGAGCTCCTGTACATGACTATTGGTTGTAAATAGGTAGTGGGTGTGAAATAGAGAAATAATAGGTTGATGTATGTCCTAAAAACAACTTAAAATCATATTTAAACCTTTAAAATACATTATTTACACTAAGGACACTTTGAAACCAGTTCCAACACATCCTCCTCATGTGAAAATCACTTGCATACACATATAATAGATCAAGCAAGGGTATCAAATAACTATTTGGCATGGAAATTGAGCATGTGACCAAAATTACACCTTTAAACAACATATAAATTAAATATTTAAAAATATTGATGACTTGGTCAACTAAAACATCTTGAAAATCATCCCATGAGTAAGTTGAACAAGGTATACAATTGTGGCAACAAGTGAAGTTGGGCAAAAAGTTGATAATGGAGAAAGATAAGGTGGGAAGTTGCTCCAAAGAATGATGTGATGAAACAAAACATGGGAAGTGGTGATTATATGGATTTAATTCATGTGGGACATAATTTTCCATTCACATTAAATCTCTATAAAAGACCAACATTTTGGAATTAAAAAAAATGACTGCAACTTTACTCCACTCCTCTTTGCAAACTAAGTTTGTTGGATCATAAAATCAAATTATGTTTTTAAACCAATCATTAATAATATTATATAAGGTATTTAACCTCATATATAACCAATTTTATCAAGTTAATTATATGTACTCTCACAAACAAGAGCAAAATTTATTAGATGTATAGATTAACAGGCATATTTGAAAGGTCAACTTATTATGAATGGTTCATAAAGCTAAGACCACCATTCCTCTAAAAAAAGAACATAAAATGGAAGATAATTGAGTGTATAATAAAACCCCAAAACCATTTTTTTTAAACCTCTTGTGTTGAATGTACCAAGTACAAAATTTTAGGTCACTTTTACTTGCCAAGAAGGGTGAAAAAGAACATAATGGTTTTGGGCCAAAAATGGTATCTTCAGATCATTTAAAATGTGTAAATAAGCATGGGGAAACAAAAAAGGAACTATATGATCCTTTCCCATATGGCACACTTCCCTATGGGCTATACAAGTGTCATTTTCTTCTCCTTTCTCAAGAAATTTGCCTTTCCTTCTGAGGAACCTACCAATTTTCAATTATTTTAGTTACTTTAGACGTGTAATGACACATGGGACATCAAATCACATTTTGGAACCTTCAAACATCCCAAAAAACCCATAAAACTCATTAAATACACCCTTGTTAACCTCAAAATGACCCAAAATGATTAAAAGGACTAAAATAACTAAGGACCAAAGTTAGTATAACATCAAATGACATTAATTAACCTATACAACAGCTTGTGACATAATGTTTAACCCCCTAGAACACTTAAAGGTAAATTTTTTAATTAGGGTGTCCCTATTTGACTTTAAAGTCAAATTTGGTCAATAGTAAACTTGGTAAAATTAATTTTCATGTTTGGAGTTGAAAGAATTTTTGCCTATACTTTACAAACCATTCTTAAGAATTTGATTGTCTTGTTTTGCTTGTCAATCCCAACACCCTACAAGTTTTCCTCTTGTATGAATATGTCTGAACAATTCAATTATTGAAATTACTTCTACATGATTTGGAATTCCTCATTTCATGTTTTCTATCTTGGTTTGCATGTTTGGAGTTGATTTCATGAGCCAAAGTTTTCAAGTTGTAGGTTAATAATGTCACTAGTGGATGATCAATCAAGTTTCAACACTTGTAGCAGGTTTCTTTATCTGTAGTGGTTCCAAATAAATGTGTGGTGTTGTGTTTCATGCCTATAATGTATTCTTGACCCCCTCTCCTTCCAATCTTACTCTCCAAGATTAACATCATGAAATTTGTAGTCAACCTCCAACATAGTCAGGCCTTCTTACATGAATATCATACATAGTCAATTGAGTGAGATGTTTTGAGGATAATAGGATGTTCATGGAGGTATATGAATATTTTTAGGGTGGTGAAAAAATTCTTAGAGCATAAAATTTGTTTAAGGATATCAAGTTGAAATGGGTATTGAAACTTGTTTAAATCCCCTAAATGTTGTAAACATTCATTTGATCACCTTATGAGGGTATATGATTGATTTAAAGCCTAGAAAATATACACATTGTTCATGTATTTTCTTAACTACCCTATATAATGAGATATTCACCTACATGTGACCTTACATAAAGACTTGAATCATGGTCATGGAACAGTCTGACATGTTTGAAAACTTCATGAAGTTTATAAATTAGAAAAGACCATGGTAATCATGTTTAAGGTCATTAAGGATTAGGAAGGCTCAATAAACCATGTTTAAGTTCAAGATATGAGTTTAGGGACAATTTTCACTAAAAGCTTCAAAATAAATCTCTAGACATTTTTTATGATGCCACATAATAGTGTATCAAAGAGACTAGATGAATATAAATGCATCCATATTTTAGCCTTAGTGAAGGGGTATAACCATAAAAAAGAGAGGTGATGTTTTAATAAAGAAACATAATGTGTGGAGGCTTCAAAGTTACATATTTGTTCACTATAAACATTTAGTGTTATCTATAATTTTGAACCTCAAATGACCATCACAATCCAAAGTTGTAGTATAGAGGCATATATTCATGTTTGAGTGGTCCTATTGAGTTTAGAAATAAAATAGTGTTCCAAAGAGAATAAATAAGAGTTAATTTATGATTTTTTGACCTACTTGGTCACCTACAAGTGTGCTCTAACTCTCAAGATTATTACCTATAGTTGATTGTAGTATAGCAATGGCCTAAAGAATGATTGCCTTGGTGATTGATATAATAAATGCATGATGTAAAGTGAGATAAATGAATATATAAGTATATTGATGACTCCAATAAATTATTTAGCCATTGAATATAAGATATAAATCAAAATATACACTTAAAATTAGGTGAAACTCAAAAACATAGTTAACCACCTATGTTTAGTCAAACACAAGGTATATAGTGGAGTTGGAAAAGAACAAATAAGTGTTGTCATGTTATATATATATATATAATGTGTTGTACATAATATAATATTCTAAAATCAAGATAATAGGGAAAGAAAATTCCCAAGGATAACCTATAGTCTATACACATGTTTAAAGCTTACACAGTCAACATTTTTAGAAGTCTGCCTTAGGTTTTTTAAGATTCCAAGGGACTATTCATGTGTTCAAGTCATGAAAATAATTTTATATAATACCCATTACTTATAGTAACATATAATATCCTACTTTTACCTATGAAAATAAGGGAGATGCCCTCTCTTCTATCTCAGATATAGGGCACAACCCAAGGGTGCAAACTTATAGATTCAGTATGAAAAGATAGAAGGGCGAGTTAAATATTTATTGAAGAATCTCAAGGAGATGAAAATATATATGTTATAAATTAATGAACATAGGGTAAAACTTGTAACTTTTAGAAGCCCAACATGGTGGTCTAAACCCATAAGTATGCAGACAAACTTGTTAGGTCTTGATTAGGCCTAGTGCCTAATAAGGTCCAAATTTACCTTATAACATTAGATTAACATTATAATTAATTAGAAAATGTTTATGGGCATATAAAAGGTATGTTATATCCTTAAAATTACAAAATAAACCATAGGGAATCCATTTTTTGGCTCAAGCCAACTCAAGTCTGCAAAGAATGGAGAAAGGAGCTCAAGAAGGAAAGTTTGATAGTTCACACCTACATAGAGCATTAGAATGGGAGTGTAATGAGTTGGGGGATGTTGAAGTATGTTTTTAATAAAGAATATATGGAATATTTTAAAATTTACAACATCAGACCTATATGAACAATCCTTAGAAGGTAAAATCACCTAAAACAATCCCAAACCCTTGCCAAAGATCTGATTGGGAATATAAAGAAGGAAAGGCATCTAGGAAGGATAGAATGAACATGAAATTGATTTCATCTTGTAGATGACTCACTAGATATACTTCCCACACATTTGTATTGTACCCTACTTTTATGAATAGGGTGAAAAATGGATTTTATTAACTATTTTTGTTCTTGTATAGGTATAGAAGGGTTTTAAAGGATGTAATATAATTTGGGAGATAGGTTTGGAATTAAATAATCAATGATTTCCATTTCATGTATTATAAAATCTCAAAAGTGTCTCTCTAAGTGCCTTCATCTCAACCAATCTAAACTAGCATAGTGAACAAGCAAGTGAGAAGGTGAAAACTTTAAGTGGGAGGCCTTCTAAGGTCTACCTGATGTATTTAAATGAATGATGGATCTTGAAAAGTGTCATACACTCATATATATGGATTGGATTGGAAAACTAAAGAAAAAATTTATTTGAAGTGTGAAGGGTGAGTGAAAGAGCAGTTAGTTGGATTGTAAGTAGTGATAACTCATCTCCATAAGAATCCTGCTAATTAGGGACACCTGTAATACATGTTGGAGCATATTTATAACACCTCCCTCTTAGTTAAATCATCACATATATACCTAGTCTACTATGGATCACTCTTGAAGGGCTAAATGATGAAGTAAATTTATATGCAAGCAAATGAAGAGTCCTACACCACATTTTAGGAGTTTCATGTTTTGAGGGACATTTGCCATATGATACCTTGGATGGTATATTCCATATTCCTCTCCCATACATATGTAACTCTTTTTTCTCAACTTGACACATGTCTTAGTGATTCTTAGACTTCATTCTCTTCTCTAATCTCTTAGATTTTAGAAGTAGTATCCATTTTGGCTCTTTTAATATAATTATACTCCATGTATGGTGAATCCATACTAGATTGACATTTTACTTTACCTTTTAACAATAGATAAAATTATATTTTTTAGTTAATGAACATTTTTATAAGTGTACAAAGTGATGTATGGCTATGTTAAGTGATAATCTTCTATATTTGCTTCTCTTTATCCTCTCATGTTTATGCAAGTGTTCCTATTCTAACAGGTCATCTAGAGTGTAGCTAGTGTGTTAGGATCCTTTTAGGTTTAAAATTATTCTTATAGTGTGAAATATACCCTTTGGTTCACTTACCTTGTGTTTCCTCATGCATATCACCTCTATATTGAAACACTTATGATAAAACCTCTTAGTACTTTGAAGATGGTTTGTAGGTGTTATTGCTTAGTGAAATAAGTATGATGACATTATGGAGAAACTTTTGGTGTATCACCCCCTTAGAGTAGTTTCATTTCATGAAAACTTATCTCTTTTCACAAAAACAACTAGTAAATTGGGAGATTAATATTTCAAGGTATATTCATGGAACTAGCCCTTAAACCTAGACGTCTACTTCTACTATAGGTAAACCCACATACCTATAACTATTCCCATATTGAAAAAATATAGAGGAGGATTGAACACCCTCCTCTAGGGTGCAAGATTTGGTGAAAAAATTGACCATTAATGGTTGTGGAGGAGCTTGAAGCTCCTAAACATATTTTAAAAAATTATGGGAGTTTGAATCCTTCTAGATAAATTTAGAGAATACGTGTACCTAAAAAAAAATCAAATCATCCATGCATCAAGATGTACTTTTTAAAATGAAAAAAATATGGAAAATGATAAAATATTGGAGACCCTATTAATGGCAATCATCCAAGGATTATGCATGTAGAGAGGGATGGATATGGACAACTTATACACAAAACCTTATCATCCATTTAAAAAATATGAAATATAAACATAGAAAGTGATTTGAAACATGTATTCCCTTCCTTAGGTATTTCTAAGGTTTCCTCATATTTTATGAATTTAAATATTGAGATAGAAGGGATCGAATGACTAAGATTAATTGCTCCATCATCAAATAGCTAAACAAGGAAATTTTAAAATTATTTTGAGGTTATATTAGGAGGATGTGGTCATTTTTTTAAGAAAGCTACATAAAGGTAGGTCAACTTGAAAATATATTTAAGTTTTAAATTAAGGTGAAAATTGAGTCATGTGATTGGCCAAAATCCCTCGAGGTCCCAGTTTAACCACATTGAGATTTGGGACAAATCACTAATTTTAGTTGTTTATTTAACCCACCTTAACTTTTTTCAGTGTTAAATTTGAGCCTTGGGGCCAAAAATATTGATATCTCTCCATATATATTTGTAGGTTTGTTGAGAGTCTATAGGCTGATTAGAGAAAGTGGTACCAACATGATTGTGAAGTTATTGTGTGACCACTTCCATATTTCAATCCATGTCATTTAAGAATGTGAGTTTTTTCAATACGTGATGTGACTCATGCCAAAAATTTGTCAAATTGGTAGAAATTTGGATGTTAATAATGTGTATTATATAAAATAATTGGCCTATTTTTGTGTGGTTTCAATCATGATTTTTTTGGCATGACATTTTGGTTACATAACATAGTTTAAACACTAGGAGATTTGGGGATTATTATTCAGTACTAATTATTATATACTAAACTTTTATGTAATTTATGGGTGATAATCCTCACCAAGGAGGTATGAATAGTACACAGGAAGAGTTCTTAGGACATTGAACAACATATAAACATGGACTCTTTGAGATAAGTACCAAATTCTTGGTTTATTGAATTGATATCCACACCTGAGAGACCCATGACATGATTTTTTTAAAATTCACCCATATAATTGAGTAGATTAGGTTTGATGAAGTCTTGAAAGAAAGGTTCCAAGCATATATTAAGAAGTTAGATAGTCATAAGGGAAAAGTGATAATTATCTCATGAGAAAGTTGTTATGTGTTAGGCTAATAGGAATTCTCCATCGCCTTAGACATAACCATATTACCCTAGATGGATTTATAGATATGTTATTGGGATATATTTATGTTGGTTATTAAGACCATGAGGATCAATTATTGGTGAACCATAGGGTGACATGTGGACTTAGAACTGAGGTGGTTGTGCTAGAATTAGTAAATGACCCTCTCTAGAAGCTTAACCTAACCACTCAATTTAAACTATGCTTAAAGGTTGATTTATATTATTATCATTGAGGATGATGAAGTTTGGAATGGATTGGGATGCCATATTGGTGTGACCATCCCATTTCCCCTTAGTTTATAATTCTTAATTGGTTAATAGTTCTAAGTAGAGCTAGTATTAGTCCATACTTTAGCCAAAAGGCTTGTCTCAGTAAACCACATATGGCTATAAAAACATTAGGGACATGTTGGGTTTGTGTGAGGGACCAAGAGTCTCATTGTGTTATGCTTGATTTTTTACTAGAAACACATCTAGATATGTGTGAGTTTTTCTAGATATTGTAATCACCTTATGTGATGGATTGATGATTCCAGATAGAAGGCCTTGTTAGGGAGCCTCATGTGGATCACATTATTTTAAACCATATTTGTGGTGAATTATCCTTATCTATTTTGATCTATAAATTATTAACCGCATGAGTGATTGACCTTAAATTATATTTGGACATCACCAATGGTTGGAGAAGAACATGTTGAATTTTTGTGACATTTTGACAACAATTAGATATGATCATTGACTTAATTAAGTCAAGAATATGTTTGAATGGTATTATTTCCTCTTGTTGCATGTTTATAAATACATAATAAATATGAATCTATTTTTTATGTTGATATAAAAATGTTATGGTCATCAACCTCCTTGAGGTTATGACCCCATTTATTAGAGTAATTTTATTGAGAATACCTTGTGTTGATTTTTTATGATTTAGAGGTGACCTCATTGGTAGAGATCATCGAGAGGGACATATTTTCCTCATTTATCAGTAGGTTTGAATATACCTTCCTAATTATGGATAACCTTGATGTGATTGATGTGTCTAAGATAGCATGAATCATTTTATTTTTGTGAATTACATACTTTTCTCTTTGTACAAGAGCATTATGTAATGGTGGTGATACCTAGTTGAGTGGGTTATTATGAATTTTGATGGCATGGATGATGGGTGAGTTTATTTATGAGATATAAGTAGCATTAAAACTCAATAAGTGTGACTTAATTTTACTTAAACATAATCATAATATAATTATGCTTTTTATAGTATTAATGCTTGTTTCTTAGAGCATAAACATTAGTTTAGAATCTAACATATAATTTATTATGGTCATTAACCTTTTAGATATGACCATTATATATATTATATTAAATATTAAATAATTTTTTAATTGAAAAAAACACTTTAATTAATATATTAAGATATAATACATCACTAATCATACAAAAAATATGGGTGGAAAAGTCACACCCCAAAAAAACCATACCGATATAAAGAAGCCTTAGTAAGAATGTAGTCCATATAAGGAAACCAAACAACCAAATATCCATGATTAAGTTAAATATAGTGATTATAAATCAAAAAATATAAATATATAAATATAAACACAAGGATATCATTAATCAATAGCAAAAAACATGGCAAAAGGTATAGACAAAGGAGTTATAGAATCCTGAGGGTTACCCCCACCCCCTGAGTTGGTGGGTCTTCATCAATCAAGATGGGGTACTAACCATTAGTATATTGGTTAATTTTAGTAGCATTATGTTTTTTGGAATCCTATTTTTAAGGAGATATGGACACCACCATACATGAGAACTTATCCCATGGAAGGGGCCTCTAACCCCTATCACCATTATCTCTATTTCCCTTATCAAATCCTTAAGGAGGAGATGGATAGAGATAGTGAGGAGAGGTGATCCTAAAAATTTAGTACCACTAGTTATGAGATATATGAAACTACCTTCCATACCCATGCCTTAGGGGGAATGGTGGGGAGGTGGATCAAAAGGCTTAGGCTAATCATGCAAGGAACATTCCCCCTATGGTCCAAGAGGAGATGTTAGCCGAAATTGGCCCACATAAGAATAATTTACCTAGATTTGGTTTGAAAATATAAGTATAATCCTATTGATAGAGTGATCCAGTAGTGAAAATAATAAGACAAACATTAATAGAAGATCACTTGCCATTTGCAAGATTTTAAAACACTTTAAGCAAGCTTAAAGTGTGAATTTGGTGATCTTAAGGATCCAGACCATAATTGCATGTGATTCATGAATGAATAGGTTATATGATGTAGGGGAATCTTAGGAATTCCTAAGAGTTTCTAAATAATGTATTTTAGAGTCATGTGGGTGAGTCAAATTTGAATTAGAGTTTAAAACTAGTTTTATGCCCTTCTATGAAATTTGAATTTTTAAAATGGTAATGAGAGTCTAGTGATGTGTTTGAGGTCTATAATGGCATGTAAGGGGATTTTTTTTTATAATGGGTCTTAAATAACCTAGGTATACCATAAAAAAATGTGTTTTCATGAGAATTTTATGTTAAGACAGTTCAGGAGTGAGGTGGCAATCCACCACCCTACGTGGGTAACAAGATGTTGAGAGAGTTTCTTGAATCAAGTAATAGTTATAGTCATGTTTTAATAATTATAGTTAAAAATTAGAAAAATATATATATTTATGTGTCTTGAATAAGGAGCATAAGGAGAAATATGACATATAAATGTTGGAAGATAAAAAGTCTACCAAAACATTGAACATGACTATGTGAGTCCATTTTTGTAATGATCAAACATTTTAAAGGAATAATAATGGTGTTTTGAATTTCAAGCATGTTCCTTGATAATTTATTATATATACCTAGTGATAATAATAACTAAGTGATTGTTATACATGTTTTAGTTTAATGTGGGATTGAATCTGCAAGACCGAGTTTAAGTTTCTACATATACACATAAAACTTCATAATTTAAGAGAAGAAATATTCCTTCAAGGCATTGAATGGTAAGTTTCTATAAATTATAAGAGATAATAATATAAGTATGATTTTATCCATGCATGTGTTATGTTGATTGATTGAATTATTCAAGGTTTCTATAACCCTACTTATAGGAGGGTATCCATAGTGTGTGTTTTAAAAGGGAGATGTTTGGTGGATTACTAATATGAGCATATGTTTCCATGATCTAATAATTGGTTAAAATTATGTCAAGGATATACATATGTTTATGAAAATTGAGGGTCATTGATATATAATTTACAAACCCTATATAAGTGGTAACTTGCAGTGATTGCATGCAAACCCTACATATTACCATAATGATTAAATGAAATAAGTTTATCCCAAAAGTGGATGTATAAGAGATATGATTTAAGTTTCATGTTAATTTATGAGGACTTATTGTGTTCACTAAAGGTAATTAATGCTTTAAGTGTATGAGTTGTTCCCAATTTAGGTCAACAAGATTGTTAACCATGTATTGAGAAGTTGTTTAATAGATTATATTTCAAAAACATATGCATTTCATGTTTTTTGAATGTGTTTATGAGTGAAACCAATAGGATTAAGTATTTGTAGAATTATTTTTATATTTATAAACATTTTTTTTATATTTTGGAGTGTTCCAAATCCATTGGTCAATTTAAAATTGTCCAAAACCTAGTTATAAGTTAATATTAGGTAGACTGTGGAAAATAAGAACCTATAGAACCTATGTATAACATGTGAATGGAGAGTTGTCATGAAAATTATAGGTTTGGAAAAGGTGGAGTATGGGTTGAAATTCCTCTTATATTTATTTTGAGTTTTCTAAAAACAAAAAAGAGTTAATAAATAATTTTTTGCCCTCTTAGGCTAGTAACAAACTTAGAAACCCTAAAACAAGGTAGTGATCTATAAAACCATATTATCATGAAAGTAACTAGTGGAAAAGTTTGATTTTTGGTAATTTGTTATGAGAAATACCATAATAAATTAGTTTTAAGTTTTTTCACTAGGTGGGTACGTGTTCGTACCTTTATAATTGATTGTGTGTGAAGTTAAGGTCAACAGACCTAAAAAACCTAATTTGCACCAAAATAAAGTTTGAAAAAGAGTGAAGATCAAAGATTTAAACATTAATAATTTATGTAGTGATAAATTTTAATACATGGTGTCATATAATTATTATGGTTTCTCATAGTTATATGGTTTTTGTTTGTACTAATGGAATTTATAAAAGAAAAGGCTATAAGGATTTAATAAAAGATAAGGAAACGTTGTGTGGGTGTTAGTTATTGCATTATGGAAGGATAAAATGTGATGAGACGTCTAAATATTTTATGAGAGACACATATAAGGTATTATAAACCAAAAACCATTGTGAGGAATCTTATAGCCAATGATTGCATATTACCCTAAAAGGACTATGGGGAATGAATAAAGGTAGAAACAGACTCTTGAATGAAGGAAAAAAGGTAGATTCTTGGTGAAAATTGGTTTAACTTTACATCATTTGGTATCATAACCATCTATATGCTCTAATAATACGTACATATAGGTATGAAATTGGTAATTAGTTAATGTTTCATGATTGATAAGAAATTCTAGGTAAGCAAGCAAAGAGGTAGTGGTAAGGAGTCTTGTTGAGAGACATCAGATAAAAAAGGTATGATATATTTTGTGGATGATTATTTTATTTGAATGCATGATGACATTATGTGATAGGTGAGTAAAATAAGATAATAAATGAATAAGGTGGAATCCATATAGAATAGAGAGATATTAACAAGCTCAAAGGATATAAGATCATAAATAAAGATTAGAGAAGAGAGAGAAGTCTAAGTGTGAAGGAAGATCATGAGAAAGGCCTAAGTGAGGTCTTAACTAGAAGGGATAAAATGTTCCAATTGTGAACTAAGAGGTAAGTGGTTCCAAGTGAGACCAAAAAAATGAGAGAGAATATGTACCCAAGTGAGGTACTCAAAATGAAGATGAAAGGAGAGGTAGAGATAAAATTAAGTGATAGTGTTAAATATGAAAGCCACAGAGAAAAATATGGAGATAGAGATAAAGGAGATGAGTTCATTGGTAATAATAGAAAGAGAGTTATTAAAGATGTGGAGTGTGTATAATTTTCAATGTGGACTCAAGATCAAGAAAAGAGTTAGGTGTATCTTCTTAAAAATAATGCAAGAGAGAGAAATCTAGCAAGAAATGGATCATTTGGAGAGTCATTTGAAGAATATGGAAACATAACTTGTGATGGAAGAGGAGAGAGAGGAAATTAGGCCTCAAAATTTTCAAACTAACATTGATTTATCATTGTTGAATGTAGGTGAAGAGCATGATTAGGAAGAAGAAGATGATGCATGGAAGAATGAAGATGTAGCTGAAGATGAGGTGTTTTTTTACACTTAAAATGGTGAATTACTAGATGGATAAGAGTGGAGAGATGAAGAGAAGAAAACAATAGATGATAACACAGATAAAGGCACAATAGGTAATGAAGCACTTGTAATATTTTATGAGTATTTTTAAGATGAAGATGATGTGTTATATAAGGACACAATAGGTTTATTTAAAGAATTCATTTTATCAACTAAGAATCAAGAAGCACATGAAATTCTTAAGGGAAGTAGTGAATAGGTAAAGGAAGATGAGACTAAATTACTAGTCCATGAAGAAAAGATGCAAGGTGGTGAGTTGGTTGATCGGATAGTCCAGTAAGGAGAAACTATAATAGAGGATAGTAGGATATAAGATGATGATAAAAATGTTTTGAAAAAGAGACCTTGGAATGGTCAAAGGAGGAAAAGAGTATGATATGGATCAAGTATGTTGATTAAGAGGTAGAAATAATAATGTTAGAAAATTAAATTGATAGAGAATGGCAAATCATCTTACATGATATGAAGATTAAGGAGGAACATGAATGAAAACAAAGCAAGAAGAGTGACTATAGGTACAAGCAATAGTATGAGTAGCATTAGGAGAAGGACAAAAAGATCAAATGGATGAGGAAGTAGAGGCATAGGTGTGGCAATAAATAACACACACATTTGTATGAAAGTTTAAACAAAGAATAATATGGGGTTCAAGTTATTTTATCCCCTTGGGAGTATGATGTAGGCACATCTTAGGAATTCCCAATAGTTGATAAATAATGTGTTTTAGAGTCATATGGGTGAGCCAAATTTGAATTAGAGTTCAAAACTAGTTTCCTACCCTTTTATGAAATTTGAATTTTCAAAATGGTAACGAGAGTCTAGTGATGTGTTTGAGGTATATAAGGGCATTTAAGGGAAAAAAATTGTGTAATGGGTCTTAAAGTACCTAGGTAGATAATAAAAAATATGTGTTTTCATGAGAATTGTGTGTTAAGATAGTTTAGGAGTGAGGTGGTAGTCCATCACCCTACTAGGTAACAAAATGTTGAGAGAAATTATTGAATCAAGAAATGGTTATAGTCATGTTTTAATAAGTCTAGTTAAAAATTAGAAAAATATATATAGTTGTGTGGCTCGAAGTAGGAGCACAAGGAGAAATAGGGCAAACAAATGTTGGAGGAAGAAAATTCTCCCAAGACATTGAATAGGATTGTGTGAGTCCATTTTTGTAATGATCTACCATTTCAAAGGAATAATAATGGTGTTTTGAATTGAAATCATGTTCCTTAATCATTTATGATATATAAATAGTGATAAGAATATCTGAGTGTTATCTATGTTATTTTAATGTGGGATTGAATCTATAGGACTGAGTTTATGTTTCTGAATATGCACATAGAAATTCATAGTTTAAGAGAAGAAATATTCTTTCAAGGAATTGATTGGTAAGTTTCTGTGAATTCCACAAGAGCACAATCTGAGTAGTTTTTTATCCATGCATGTGTTATGTTGATTGATTGAATTATTCAAAGTTTATGTAACCCTACTTACAGGAGGGTATCCATAGTCTATGTTTTGAAATGGAGATGTTTAGTGGATTACTAATCTAAGCATATATTTCCATGATAAAATAATTGGTTAACATTATTTAAAGTATGGATAGGTGTTTATGAAAATTGATGGTTATTGATACAAAATTTACAAACCCTGTATAGGTGATAACTTGTAGTGACTGCATGTAAACCCTGCACATTACCATAATGATTGAATGAAATAGGTTTGTCCCAAAAGATGATGCAAAAGAGATATGCTTGAAGTTTCATGTGAACTGATGAGGAATTATTTTGTTCCCTAAAGGTATTGAATGTTTCAATTGGATGAGTTGTTCCTAATTTGGTCAACAAGACTATTAACCCTTTATTGAGAAGTTGTTTAGTAGATTATATTTTAGAAACTTATGTATTTCATGTTTTGAATGTGTTTATGAGTGAAAACAATAGGGTTATGTTTTTTAAGAATTGTGTTTATATTAACAAAAAAAAATTTAATCATTTGGAGTGTTCAAAATCCATTAGTTAGTTTAAAAGTGTCCAAAACCCCATTATAAGTTGATATTAGGTAGACTGTAAAAAATGAGAACTTATAGAACCTATGTATAACACATGAATGGAGATTTTTCATGAACATTAGAGGTTTGGAAAAAGTGGAGTATGGGTTTATAGACCTCTTATAGGTATTTTGAGGTTTTGGAAAAAAATAAGAGTCTAATAAATAATTTTATGCCCTGTCAGGCTAGTAACAGACTTGGAAACCCTACAATAGGGAATTGTGTTATAAAACCATATTATGAGTAATGTAAATAGTGGAAAATATTTATTTTTGGTCATTTTTTAGGATAATGTCTATATTAAATGATTTTAAAGTTTTTTAAATAGGTGGGTACTTGTCTATACCTTTGTAATGGACTATGTGTGAAGGTAAGGCCAACATACCTAATTTGCACCTAAAAGAAGTCTAAAATAGAGTGATGATCCAAGAGTTATACCCTAATAATTTATGAAGGGATAAAGTATGATAGAGGGTGTTAGATAATGCTTGTGTTTTCTCATATTTTTTTGGTTTTTTCCCATATTAATGGAGTTTATTAAAGAAAATGCTACAAGGATTTAATAAAAGATAGGGAAAAGTTGTGTGGGTGTGATTTATTACATTGTTGAAGGTATATAATGTAATGAGAGGTCTAAATATTTTATGAGAATCACATCTAAGGTGTTATAAACTAGAAACCATTGTGAGGAATATTATAACCAATGATTGCATATTACCCCAAAAGGACTATGGGGATAAATAAAGGTAAAAAGAGATTCTTGAATGAAGGACAAAAGGTAGAGTCTTAGAGAGAAGTGATAAATTTTCATCATTAGTCTAACTATGCATTTCATAAGTGCACTTGGTAATTTGACCAAGGTATAAGAATTAAATGAACATGATATATTTTATGCCAAAAATATCCTCTATTAATTTGGTATCTTGATTAGTTTTCTATCTCAAGATATAAGCCTTCAAATTTGAGCTAGTGATGTGGGATGTGTGCAAGGACATCAAGTTAAAGTCACAACAAATAGTCATTCAAATTCAAAAAACACTAAAGGATCATGAGGTTGAATGTGGGGATAAAAAGTGTCTAAATATTGAAATCTTGAGTCAAGATCTAATGGCACACAGATGATCAATGAGGTTAATGGATACAAATAGATTAATGGAGCATGTTAAACCATGTAATTGAAGATTGATGGTGATCACAAGGTCAGTAATTTAGAGGATCTTAATGTTGAATGAAAGGCTACCAAGTGGCATGATCAAAATGAATTAAAATATCAATGGTGCATGTTTAATTAAGTAGAAAGGAGATCAACTACATGCATTCAATCATGTCAAAGAAATTGATGGTGTACATAAGGTCAAAGGGTAAATGAGCTAGATTGAACATGAGGTTGACATATGGTATAAGATCATAAATAAATTGAATAATGATAGAAGGATCCATAGATTAAATGTGGGATTGTAAAGTGTCATAATTTGGGAACCCCAAAGCAAATATCAATGAAGTAAATTCAATCAAATCTCAGAAGGTAAAAGATGGTGACATGTGTTGGAAAAAGCAGTAGTCATATTTTAAAATATGATAGAGAGTGTGGTATGGATGACACATAAACATACACATCATATCAAAATATTTTTTGGACTAAGGTAGGTAAATGCATAGAGGTATGATCCAAATATGATCCAGGTTGAGATAGAATAAATATTTCAAAGGGATGTCATTAAAGCTTAGTTTTGACCTAGTTTGAGGGTTCAAAACTTGTAGACCCTATTTATTGAGATTGCAATAATGTTTTTTAACCATGCTCATGGTTTTTTTAAAGTGATCCATGTGTATAATGAGTTCTCATATTTCATAGATGCTCAAAGCTAACAATATGTCTTTCTAGGCCTCATAGAGATCAAAAGTTGGTAGCAAGCTATTAAAAAGGAATCAAGCAGCCTGGTGGGTCTTCATTGATATTATAGCTATAGGAAAACCAATAAATGGGATTAGTTTTCATCTATATTATACATATGATTAGGTTTGAAATAGGGGTAGATTTATGATTAATGAAAAGAGTGTCTCATCTTTTGACATGATCACATCCTTGACAAGCAGGTACCTACAACCATTTAAAATAGACATAGTTATGGCTCTGTTAGGTCCATGTATATGAATATTTTATCCTTATAATAAATCCAAGTGGAGGGTGGTGTAGGAGTTCTAAGGAATATTTTTAGGGATTGGAGAGTGTAGGTTGAGCACTCAATTCTTTAGCAAAGCCTTAAAGATTTTCCTTTCTTGGTAAGATCATGACTCATCATCTTCAAAATAGATTCTTGTCTTTTAGTGTATTTATTCAACCAATGAGAGGGTTTGGAGGCTATTGGGATAATTGAAAGTTAATTTTTTGATGGAAGAATAATCATTTGATCAAAATTTGGTTAAAGAATTCATTAAAAGGTGGTGATAGCGCATTTTATGATTTATGATGATGTGTTATTGCTCCTCTCTATTTTCCCTTTATATCTCCTATTTTCTCCCTCATGGTGACTCTCTCTCTCTCTCTCTCTCTCTCTCTCTCTCTCTCTCTCTCTCTCTCTCTCTCTCTCTCTCTCTCTCTCTCTCTCTCTCTCTCTCTCTCTCTCTCTCTCTCTCTCTCTCTAATTTTGAACTCTCATAATAACTCTCTAATTTTTTAAGAGAAAGAGACTCTCATTTGACAAGGCAAAACCCTATCAAAATTTGTATGAAATACCAATTGAAGTAAAAATATACTTTCTTTACCTATATCTTGCCTCTAAAATATGTTTAGCAAAGCATGTGCATGATGGCATTGTGAAGGAGAATCTTCCATGACCATTGCCATTCTTTTTTACCTCTTTTAAAGTGTTTTTAAGTTAGTTTCAATTATAGACTCATGATACTTATAGAATTAATATAAGACTTTTGTGAATCTTATAATTCTTTCATGTTCCATTCATTGCTTCCTGAGCCTAGTTTATGAAACACTTATGCAATTAGTTAGTTTTGTGAGATTGTGTTATCTAGTATTGTCTTACACATCTTCATTGTTTATTTTATGCTTATGTGAGTTCTTGTTTAAATTCATTGCATCACATTTTATCTCTATTATTAACCGTTTTCTCCCTTTTTGACCCTTATCCAAGTAGAAACATTAGTCCAGTTGATCCATCAAGATGAAGCCAACCTTCTTTGGAGGTTTAATCCCACCATAAGATACCCACATCCTAGGGTTGTCCCAATATTATGGCTTAGTCAAAGTGATCCTGAAGAACTCTCTCCGAAGGTGAATATTAATGCCATAATAGTTTGTAGCATCCCTATGGGACCACTTTCAAAGAGGATTTATCGTGTTTGATACTAGCTTGATCAAATTGTAGTAGTCATAGCTTTCATGCAATAGTATCAAGTGACTCCAAAATAACATTTAACATTCTAGTGTAGAGCAATAGTCATATTTCATGCCAACAATGACTACAATATCAACTTATAGAGGTATTCTTTTTGAATTTGTTGAATTTCCTATAAAATCAATAAAAATGTTAAGATTTTCAAATATGCATCCATATAAAGGCAACTTTCCTCCTAAGTCAATTTAAAAATATACCTCTACAAGAAGATCTTTGTTATCCCATTTCATTACCATGACAACCCCTAGAGCTTTCCCTTTTGTGGCTTTTAATGGCCAAATTCCCTTAGACCTCCCATAGTATGATCCTATCCCAATATCAACTCTTAAAATCATCCCTTATTTTACTAGATAACAATATACAACCCCTTCTAAGCACCTCATGGATGTAGCTAATTTTTCAAACATTCATAAGGTTAATGAGGAAAATGTGGCTATTAGGTTATTAGACATCTCTTTTAAGGGTAAAGCTTTAGATTGGTATATAATCCTTATTGATAACTCCATCACATCATGGGATCAATTAGGAGATGAATTTTTTAAGAGATATGAAGATAAAATTGACCATTTATCACTTGTATAATAGTTAACCACAATCAAAAGGGCCCCTCATGATGTCATGTAAGAATTTAATACAAGGTTTCAAAAGACATGGGATAGGATTCTAGACTCTATTAGGCCTACTCCTAACTTTTAATTTACTATTTAAAAGCCCTTAATAGTGATATTGTGGTAATAATTCAGTCTATGGGAGGGAACACACTACTAAATGCTTATGAGCTGTCAATCATAATAGAGACTTATCTAGTACAAGCTAGTAGACTTACACCTAGACCACCAATGCCTTTGTTCCTTGAGATCCAACCACCTCCTATTTTTATTCCTCCCCTTTTTTCCATTACTCTTATGTTAATAATTACTACCATACCTACACCAAAGCAATAAAAGGCTTTAACAATCCAATCCAGTGACTCCCAAGAACACAAGAAATTTTAAGAGCTTAAGAGCATGATTTAGTCCTTGGGAAATGAATTGGTGAAAGTGAAGAGGCAAAAATACCAATTCAATAGACCTTATCAAGCTTCATATCAACCTTAGTATAAATATTATCAATCAAATAGGCCACCTTACAAAGGAAGCTTCCAAAGTCATGGCCTACAATAAATCCAATGATAAGGATAACCTAGCTATAATAGATAGAACACCATGATCCAAATGTTGTAAATATTTCCAACACTTTGGTCCCTTCTAGGAAAAAAAATGCTTGAGAATATGAGGCTACCATTCCTTAGAATCAATATTTTGGGCAATCCATTATCCCAAACACTGAATTCAATTAGGCTTTTAATGATCAATGGCAACAAGATACTAATTATGGGTAAAATTAAGCTCTTGTGGTTTAAAACACATAGGTACCTATTATCACTTGGATTTTAACCCTTTTAGGAGATGTAAACTATCTCCTCATCCATGTGGAATAATGGAATCACCTCTAGGCTTCGGGGTAGCCTAGGGAAAGAGGTGAATCTCTAGATAGGGATAGTTCCCTTGATGTACCACTTTGGATTACAACTACACTTAACTCGGGGGGTGAAAAAGGAGAAGGGTAACTAAAATAAAACTAACATGAGGTAGGTGATACACAAATAATATGATGAAATCCAACCATATGCATATTACACTTGAAATCAAAGGACAAACTGAACATAACTTCTCCAATCTTTATCTTCTCACATCAATGTTATATTGTGAGGTTATGGATGAATGTGAAAATATAGGAGGAACAAAAAAGAGGAATATTAAGGAAATAATGAAAATACTAAATGACTTAATCCTTTACATTCCCTCTAACACTTCACATGACCTACAAGAAAAAGTTTTCCAACTCCAATTAAATGATAGAATGAAATAACATGCTAAGGAATCCATAGTCTTCACTTATGAAAAATTAAAAATTCAAAATTAAAACACTAAAAATAACATGAAGGAGGTAAAAATCATTATTTTTATTGATCTAAAGGTATACATTTTATCAAGTCTTCACCATACTAAGGTGGAGCATCCCTACAATGGCCAAAATGGCTAGTTCTTAAAAGAACATGAGAGAGAGAGAGGAGAAAAGAGAAGTCCAAGGTTCACAATGACACTTATAAAGATAATATAAGGAGTTAATTATTCATTTTTATAGGATATGGGATGAACCATGCAAGTTCTGGAGGTACAAATGTCAATCCAAGTAATAAACCTCATGAAAAGTGCTAAGAAACTCCCCATTATGGCTAAAAAAAACACCTACATGATTAACCCTAGTTAAAACAACTTATAAATGATTAGGAGTAGTTAAAAGGATTTTAATTAAGTTTAATGACACCGTAAATTCCACTCCATTCATTTTTTATAGGCTTGGTCATCTAAAATCACTTGAAAAGGAACAATCATCATCTATTATCTAGAAACTTGCTCTTCCATGCACCCTAGACACTTGTCGTCAAATAAGGATTTAATTTTTCATTAAAATACATGGGATGAATTTAATGACACTTTTAAATACCCTCAATTTCCTAATAAGAATTAGGAACACCTTAAAATTACATCCCCTTGAAGTTTTCACACCTTTCACTAGCTTGTCCAATATGCCAATTTTGAATGACTGAGTTGAAGCACATAGTTTGGACACTTATGAGATTATCCTTGGAATAAAATGAACATATGGAATTATTAAAAGTCCTGATATTCCTACAAAATTTTATTTCACCTCTTGAAACCTCATGTAGCCTACATAAGCATAAAATTGTCAATAAAATCATGTTTCTCACCCCATTCATATAAATACATATAAATAATTTTCATGTAAGGGAGATTAAGTGAGTCATACACAACTTTGAATAGGTTTAATTGAAAAAATGGTTAATTTTGGTGCATCTCCAACCTTTTTTCCATAAACTAGTCATAGGCAAGGGTTTGTAAGGGTTTTAGCTTGTTTTCAGTCTCAAAGTTCATTCATAAAACTCTAAAATCCAACTTGAAAAAAAATTCCAAAAAAATTTCCTTAAATACCATCTATAACATCCCTTAATTCCCTTGGCACCCATGAAAATAATCATGAAATATATGAGTGCTCAAACTTAGCCTATCGAGCTTGTCTCCTTTATTCCAATAGGCTTGAATGATTTATGAGCCAAAAATGACTTTTATAAGTTTTATTTTGAATTTTATAAGATTTTAAACATATTTTTATACCCCATTAACATTATAAAATTCATTATAATTCTTTCCAAAGATTAAAATTGAAAGTGACTCATCATTTAAAACTAGGACTAGTCGTGTTCATGTAGGTCTGATTGCAAATTAAGCCCAAACTAGCCTTTTATGGATTTTCCTTGCCTCATAATAGCCCAAAGACACATAATTTCATCCCATAAAAATTTTTATATGAATTTTAAATCTCACCTAATTTTATAATTGACAATGACTTCTCATTTGAGCATTAGGCTTGCACCTTAAATAATATGTTTTCCTTGTCCTTAAAGCTCAAGATGAGTTTTTATGTGTTACCATACATGTAAATATAAAAAAAACATATAATAGGGTCCCAGAAACATGTTTTAACTAATGGTAATTCTCATTTCAAGAAATAACTAAGAGTGACCTTCCATTTGGCCTCCAGGCCTATTCTTTGCTTTTAAGCCTGACTCTAATCCTAGAGGTTTTGAGCATACTATTTGTTTTATTTAATCTATGATTAGTATCCCATGTTTATATGTAATTTTATAAACTTATCCCACCTTCATATCATTTTATATAAACTTTTGGATCATCCTTCACCATTTCACACTCAAAATTATCAATGTATGCATGAGGGGAAGTAACCCCTATCTGAGACAAAATAGGGGGTACTTCCACTATTTTATAAGGATATATGAATAATTTAGATACTTCCTTGAGTTATAAATAACATATACATAAATTTTTTATCCCTTTTTTATATTTATAGACCCCTCAAATACACTAGAAGCTCAAAATAGACTTCTAGGCAATGGACTGTGCATGTGACAATCAAAAATGATTGTGTATTACTCATTTGAAAACCTTTTATTTGATTGTATCCAATGAAATATTTCAATTTAATTTTTAAAGGTCATGATAGAGTGGATCTTATATTCATTAAACACCTTTGACACTCATCTATCCTTCATACACCTTACATTCTCAAGGTTGTGCTATTTTGCCTGATTGTGTATCTTTCCTGTAGGGTTTACTATAGGTATTCATATCCTTGGTTGATATTATTTTGATGAAAAAAACTTATTAATTTCACTTTTTAATCATACACCATTCTTTATCACTTTTTACTCACCCTATATGGCTAAAAAACATCATAACTCATGCCTATACCACTATTTTCATTAACTCACCTCTCTAATCTATAGGTGTCAATTTTAGGCTTGAAGGATGCCATAAAATTAGTCATAGAGGTCTACAAGGACTTTAAGGGCTCTAGTTATCTTGACACTTCATTGGTTTTAAATCTTATCATGTTCATCTCCTCTAGTACATTCTAACTTTAAAGACTAAGTCATTTCTCCTTGATTGATAAACTTCACTATCTACCCTACCTGTAGGTGTGTATTTAATCCCTTGGACATGGAAGATGATAATAAAAAATGTTATCCATGAACTAATGAGATCCATTTGATAACCACCAAGTATTATATTCACCTTGACATTCATTCAAGATTGAAACCTTTACTCTCCAAATGTTCTTTCTTGATAATTGGGATACCCCTACTATAGGTCAACATTAGCTCAATGTACAGACTGTAGGTGCACATGAGGGTTTGGAACATAGTATATAAAAATATTTTTATGAACTTCAAGTCATGAATTCTTCTTCCATCATCTACAATATTTATAGCATTGAGGTATGATAATTTTTTTAATTTTTGAATGGAAGAGTCTCTTGAAACTCACACCTATAGGTGAATACTATTTGGTTTCAGTGGTTTAAGAGGCATCTATGGGTCTCATAAAAACTACCTTACATCAATCCATTTTAATCCATTTCTTTCATAATTCCTCTCCATTCTAGAGGCAATAAAACTCACTTATTTAGATGATTTTTAACTATTTATATACATGTTATAGGGGACCTAAAAAAACCTCTTAGACCTTTATTTTTATGATTTAGGGAGAAAAGGCCTAAACACAGTCCTTGTACCTATTGGGGCCAACATACCCCCTAATTTTTTAAAATTATGGACCTTGAGATGTTTGGAACCTTGTTACTATCAATTTTTCTATGCTCCTGAGTTTCATTAGAATTTGAAGATCATCCATTCATTGAAATGGTATATTTTGGTTAAAACTTAGTATTCCTAATTCTTATAACATATTAACCTATGTTGTGAGAAGTTTAGGATTCACAAAACACTAGTTTTTATTAGGAAAATGATCCACTAAAGTTCTACTAGTATTTGGTTTACTACGTTTTAACCTTGGTCCTCTTTAATAAAACCCTAAATTTTAAACCCTAAATTTGAAACCCTCAAATTTGAATTCAAATTCTAGCAAGAGTTATTTGGTAGGATATTTGAAAATATAAATACTTAAGCCTAATTTTATTTTAATTCTTGGTCATGTTTATTATCATGACCAAACCTTAACATGAAATTAAACTTTAGTCCTTGTGTTTTCCCCTTTAAAACATCCTTGTCTAATCTTAACCACCCTGTGAAATATGTTTTATGGGGTCCCCTTTTATTTCCTATCCAACCCCCTTTTGAATTAAGGTTTAATCTAAGTCTTAATCATAAGACCCATTCATTTTTAAATATGAATGGAGCCTTATAAGTAAAACTTAGCCTAGGTCTTTATTAAAAACTTAAACCTCATACATCTTGCAAGATCCAATGATCATCACTTTATTATAGGATCTGATCCAACAACATGAGGAGAACCTAGATCTAATGATCATCACTTCATCATAGAATTTGATCCAATAGTATGAGGTGAGGATTGAAAGGTAAAATCTCCACCAAGATTCCAAGTGGTGACCTCTTACACCAAACTATGTCAATAAAGGTTCTACTTATTAAAAAAACCAATCACATGTAACACCTCAAATTTTGATCCAATTGTCATTGCTCCTCTCAATCCAATAAAGTGTGTTTAACCCCAGGTCTTGGGAAGCCTTGCAAAGATGCCATGTGTAAATCTTCTGTTTGACTATAGGAACTTCATGGAATAAAATTTGATACTCTCGTTAACATCATTTGATGATCTCAAGGATATCTAAGATGGTAATGAGATCGTCAAAATTAATCTAGTCCAATATTTTTTCCTAGATAAAGGGTGCATGCTTCAAGTATTATAATGGTTTTTATATAAATATTTTAGATAAAATTAGGGTTTTAAATTTAATCCTAAGCCTTTATTAGACCCTCAAGACTAACTTAAACTTTGTGCATCTTTTAGAATCTAATGGCCCTTGCTCAGTCATACCAATTTGATCCAAAGGTGTGATATCTTTGAATGGAACCCATTGATACCAAGGGCTCAACACATGGAAAAATTCTAGAGGTTGGAAATCAGCAACATGAAAATATGATAGTTAGAATAATTATGGGACTTAATGCCTATAGCGACCAATAAGATAAAATTCCCAAGATTTAGATCAATGGTTCACATTGAGTCTCTAGATCTTGATCCAATGGTGCAAAATAAAGGGTAGAATTTAAAGGCTAATAGCTAGTTATCCTTCAAATAATTATTAAAAGTGCCATGAAATGATGCCACATAGGATCCACATAAGCAAAAGATGACAAAACATAGATTTTATCCATCTAAAAAACCAAATCTATAAATACATAAGTCTTAATTAAATCAAAGGCATGAATGAACCCAAGTCCAAATCACCTCCACCATTAAATCTCTCAGAGAACCGAAAAATCTACATAAAATAGTAATATTGTAAATGGTCAAATCAAAATCAAACTTGCATATCAATTATAATTGTGAGAAGGATAATTTAGAGGATTATTCAAATTAGGTTTTCACCATTTTTTTGAATTTTTTAGAGCTAATGGCAATAGGTAGATAACAATGGAGGGAGGAAATAGACCTTTACTTATCCATAGACCACCTGGGTAGGGTTTTCAAGGACATGAAATTAGACACCATGAAATTAAATAATGGATACAAGAATTGGTTTGAGATTTTCTTCACCATAGAAGAGATGTAGCCCCTCAATCAAAATGAGAGGATAATTGATTCAGTCAACACCAAGTATAAGGACTTGGTCATTATACAATTGGCTGTCCTTCACCATGTAGTGGATAAACCTAAGGTACTTCATTATATTGACATTATTACTTCACTCTTTTTGTATTATATAATAGATGAGGATTGGATTGTAAAATATGGAACATCTAATAAAATTTCATACATTTCTCTTGTAGCCTTTTATGGTTACTAAATCTCCTATTGTTCCATGTGGATTTGCCCAAATTAAGGATTAGACCATTAAGAATGACATGGACACCATATTTAGACCTTGATTTAATTAGGGAAATTATTTTTTCATATATTTGTAAGATATAATTCCAATTTCCCAATATAGAGATGGGATTAGGGTTGTCATGACCTTTTTAAATATTATTTTTAGGGCTGCCACAATTCTTATGTCAATCCCTCCTAGGTTTCCTATGTATACTTCCTAATTTAATAACAACTAACCCCTGCCATTGGGGATATGATATGTATCCACCTAGGCTATTAGTTTACAACCATGAATAAGAAGACCAACAAGCAATTATTCATGTCTTAAATTTTGTATGCCTTGCTGGCCTCAACCAAGTTTCCCCACATAAAAAATTGGTCTCCTTGTAGTAGAATCATTGTTTCTCATCACTACTACAAGATTCACATTTTTAAATATAGAAATGACATGTAGTTAATTTATTATGGCATTTACTCATCTTTGGTTGAGGCTATCTCTAGCTCTCCCATTCTTAGAATGCACCCCCTAATCAAAAGGTATGTGGAAATTATGGGAGATGCATGGTATTACCCAGACTACACAATCATAAGGATTGAGGTCACCATGTCCTCACCCTTTAGATTACCTATATATATCCTAATAAATCTAGATAAGTATGAGATCACATTATTGCTCCTTAATGGGATTGATGGAGTATGCAAGGAAAAGAAGAAGGGTCTCCTCCACCCATTTCCTTTGATAACTAGAAAGACCACGTTACAAGATTGGAAGCAAGTGGATGTCATTTCTAGATAGAGATAAGTTTTCATATTCTAAGTGGATGAATTGAGAATGTGGGATCTTTAAAGGGAAGTTAGTAATCATATATAAGATAATAAAATGCTCAAGTAGGTATATGATCATCAGCCTAGGGTTTTTGACAACATTTATACCAAAGAAAGCAGTTTTAAGGAGGTGATAGCAAGATTAAAAGAGTGTAATCCCAAAACAAAGAATATATTGACACATGAGTATAACATAAATAAGGACATTTTTAAAAATCATCCACTCTAATACCATTGACTACTTTCCACCTCTAAAACACCCTAGGGACCCCCTTAGACAAAATTGCCTCAAACATAGGACCCTGGAAAGAATCAGCTAGAAGAGAGGCCAAGTGAAGTAGAATCATCTTGAGAACCTCCATAATAACCACAACCTTTAGTGGAACATGTGGACATTTTGGATCTTTAGCCATATGAAATAGTTGAGGATGTTGTCTAGGCTCTTGAGGAATCTTATGGCTTAAATAAGGGGGAAACAAATGAAGACCATGGCACCTAGGTAGGGCAAGTTGTAGATACTCTTGGACAATTAAAAGGGATTGAAGATAATAAGGGAAAGTAACATTATTTGTTCCTATCCCCAATTACCATTCAAATAAAGATGAACACTAACTTGGCCCTTATCCCTACCAGTTACAAAAGGCCAAAACTCCCATTTATACACCCAACCTAGGAGATAAACTTGTTTAGTGATGAGTTCCCCATTCATGGTCTAGTCAATCCAAATTGGTTAATTTATGGGAAGTTACAAAATATTTTGGCCATGGTCCATTCATGGGAATTAACATAGAGTATCAACATTGATGTGTAAGAGGACCTCCAACCATGGATTGTTAGGATGATGAAAGAGTAAGAATAAAGGATAATAGTGGAGGCAAAAGGGGATACTAGAAAGAGAATGGATGTTATAGGGGACTATAGTGGCACCAAAGTTAAAATTCCAAAAGCCACCTAGTTAACTGAGCCTACCACTATAGTCTACTTCAATCTAGATACCATAGGGCTAGAGAAGATCACCATAAAGAAATCTATGGTGGGTACATAAGAATTCACCTTTCAAAGGGTGGAACCTTTCATAGGCCTAACTCTAATTGAAGGATAAACATTGGGAGAGAATCCCATCTATAAAAAGGATGTTGAAAGATTGGTTGGGACCCAATCAACATAGGTAATGTAAGGAATTAGGGGATTGAAGCAATATATTACCAGCTTGAGGATGGAGAAGTAGAACCTTGAGACCCAAGCCATCCTCTTGATCCTTGAGGAAATAATTAAGATGTTAAGTGGATCATTTTTTGGCATGTTTGAGGACTTGAAGGATATGCAGCTTAGATAGAGTGTCTTAATGTAACAAGCTCAAATAGCCAAAGCCTTGGTCATCCATTGGTAGACTTTTGAAGAATATATTATTAAGCTCATCAATGTGTAGGTAAGGACATAGCTCTAAGACTTTAATACTATTAGTCTAGGACACTTGTGTATAATCCTAGGCATTGTTCTTGACAAGGTGCAAGATCTGAGCACATGGCACAACAATGTCATTGAGCTTGGAAGAGAGGATGAAACTTTGATAAGTAGGATTGAAAAACTCTTGGGAACTATGCTTACATACCCTTCATGACCTATGGATTTGATCAATGATGAGGATTTTAAGCAAAGAGCCACTACCACCATCCAAGAGATAAAGGTAAAAAGCCAAGGCCAATCTAGCAGTGAGAACCATAGAATAATGGATATTATCATCAATTTAGGAGAGCAAATACAAGTGGCTCAGAGTATCAAGGAGGCCATGTTGAGAAATTATAAAGAGTTCAATAAAATGATATACCAAGAATATGGATGTTTGATGATGCTTGTAGTAGATCTAGAGTTAATCAGTGAATAACATACTAAGGCTAAGAACATCCTACAACAAAGATAGTTAGGAGGCCCACCACCAGATCAATATAAGATTCTATATGCTATACATTTACGTAAATTTTGTAAAATGGAATATTCTATTATAAAACTATGTGCTATTTTGTTAGCATATAGAGTTTTAGGTCAGTTCAATGTAAAAGAGTCATATGTATGATAGAATTTTCATACAAGGATAATTGTCCTTATTGTGCACATATGTACCTTGAAACTGATTGGTACATCACCTATGCTTTCTATAAATACATAGGGTTACCATTTTGTAAGAGATATTTTTGAGAAAAAATTATATACTTGGAACAATTAATATAACTAAGGAATTATGAAAAGTTTATCTATATGGTTTTGTTAAGGGTTACTAGCTTTTCTCTTAATTGCTTGTCTAGATCTCAAATTTGAATGGTTTCCCAAATTTTAAGTTGCATTATTATTATAGGGTTGTTAATATATGCTATGCTAGATTAGTTGAAAATATCCTAAGTTGATTCACTTTAATTTGTTCTACATTAAAGATGTGCATTGGCTATCTAGGTGTAGTAGCAAAACATTAAATCCTTATTAATTCATAATATTATTTTCAAATTATCCTTAGAATTTCTCCTATTTGTAGTGAAAATTGAGCATTAGCTATTTTACATTACATATTAGTTTTAATGCATGTTTAGTCAACTAAAAATTTGTCGTAATGTTTGAGATAAAGATTAGAAATCACATTCACTTCCTTTCTGCCTTACCCTTTTACCTCTTTTTAAAGTAACTCATTGTAGCTCAGATCTCATTGTCAAATACTCATGTCGATTAGTGTAGTTTATAACTTTGATCGAGATTCACCAAAATTCATAAAGTCTTAGATTAAATTGACATCCAACCACTAAATCATATAAATATTATGAAATATTATACCTTTATTTACTTATATGTCACCATAGGCATCACGATTACCAAATACCTAGAACTTATGCTCTGAATTCTTAGGGTTCTAAAATGAGAAGTAATCTTTAAACACTAAGAGAACATATGATACACTTAGAGGAATCAACAACACCTTTTGAATCTTTTCATAGTTGGACTACTAAATTAACAAATTTCATGTATTTGTTATAATCTCCTTAAATATGTTATGATTCCCAAAGGAACCTCAACACTACTCCAACACTCCATTAGGAATCTTAGCTCTTTATGGTAGGCCACCTGTAGATGACTTTGATTGAGTTTAGTAGGTAGACTATGAGTTTAGGTAGGAAATGAGTAATACATGCATAATGATGATAAAATTTATGTTTTCCAAAGGCCCAAATGGTATATTATGATATAAAAGAGATTTATTCAAGACCCCAATCTTCACTTCAACATTTTAAACCCTCCAAACACCTATGTGTGCATATTTATGATAGAATAGGTGAAAGTATGCTACATATGACTATGAAAACCCTTTACAAACTCTTTTAAGATTCCTCCTTATTTTTTCCTTCTCCAAAACACATTTTAACATCTATATACCTCAAACACACCTTCATTGACATTCTAAATAAGCTCTATAATTTGATTTAGCATGGATGCATATGCAAGTGGGTAAGGAGCTAACTAAGTATGACAATAGGCCAAAATTTTGATTAAAGCATAGAATTATGAGGTTAAACATGTAAAGGATGTAGTATCTATGACATGAAACATGGAAAACCATTTACCATTCATATGAATCCCTTGTATATAATAAAACCTTTTATAAGTAGTACGAAAGACTTCCATCACAATTGGGACATCATCCTAAAAACTAAACCAAAAATCTCATGAGATCTTTTCCAAACATGAAAATAAGTATGGAAACAATGAGGATATGGAGTTAAAATCATATGGAACTCATATCAATAGTTGGATTGTATGGAATCCTCCAAACCAAGCCAAAACATATAGAGTGCATAGATTATTAGGTAAATTTACACAACAAACTCGTTAACAATGGTTCATAATATAAATTTGATCAATATTAAAACTTAATATATTTAAATTAAGGTCCCTATGTTTAATTTTACCTCCCTAAGGTGTTTTGGTTGAAACTTCATGAGCTATCTGTACCAAGCAAAAACCTGTAAGTCACTTTTGTTTGCAAAGAAGAGTGAAAAGGGATTAGAATGGTTTTGAGTAGGAAAATGAACTTTAAATTAAAAAAAATTTAACTAATCTTGGGGAATCTCAAGACACACTATCTAACTATTTTCCATGTGGCACACTTCCCAAAGAGGTTGTACAAGTGCCAAACTCTTATTTTCCTTTAAGAAAACTACCTTTTCTTTAGTATAACCTATCATATTTCAGTTATTTCAGTTAATTAATACTTATTGGGACACATGGAAAATTACATAATGGTTTTGAACCTTCAGGAAACCCATACAAGCTATTAAATACTCAAATTTGACCCTTAAAATGACCCAAAATGATAAATGGACATGAACACTAATTAACGAAGGCCAATATAACATTAATTGACATCAATTGAACTATAATACACCCCATGAAACTCATATTACACCCCTTATAAACCTATAAATCCATGTTTTTTACCTAGGGGTGCCTCAATTTGACTTAAAAGTTAAATTTGGTCAACAAATGGGTGACTCATAGGGGTAGTATGCCTGCTATACTAACTAGACCAGTAGCCTTATCAGTCCATTGGGATTAGTTGTCATATAAATTTTTATACAAACAAGGAAACCTTTGACCATTATATTTGAGCTTGACCAAGACAAGATACCTAATGACTACCTCAAACACACAAAGCAAAGGACACACACAACAAAGAAGGTAAACACACACACATGTGCTCAAATCACTTAGGGTAATATGAAAAAAACTATTATTTACAACTAAAAATCACTCATGACTCCATTTCCAAGATCAAATGGAAAGTTTCTTGAGTCTCATTTTGCATGAGATGGGTGAGGGTGCCAAACATGTTGCTCTTTAGATTAAACACTTAATAGACCAGACCTATTCCTTGGCACTTCACTTGACTTGCTCTTAAATATATCATCTTAAAATATGTATAAAATTTATACATATTCTTCTTGATCTTGTACACATACTTCATGTTTCTTCTCACTCTCTTTCTTATGATCAACTTGCATCTTCTTTGTAGGCATAGTCTCAAAAGGAATGATTTCTTGTTCCTTGAAAGATTGAGGCCAAGAGAGGTTTGTATTGACCTTAAAATGTTGATGTCAATTTTATTATTTCTCACCTATGACATTTTTGACACTATCATCTTTCTCATTTATGACATCTTGAATAAGGTCATCTTTCTTACCATCACTTGTAACTAGCTCTAAAGGAGTTGTAGACCCATTGAGATATTCAAATTCTTTGAAATTGTATTCAAATCTCTACCATAAGTCATCATATTCAATTTTATAATCATTAATGTGAAAACAAGAGAGACTCTTTCATATTCTTCTTTAGACTTCAATAGGACCTCTTCTAAAAAAATTCTTAAACACAAGGAGTGTATGCTTCATCATCAACCAAATAAGGATATTCAACACAAGATCTCACCTCTTATTAATCACTTAGGACCTCTTGAGGGTTTTCAAATTACACCTTAGCTATCATAATCTGATATTGTTTGTAAATATCTACAAGATCTTTAATTTCCTTCTTAGTGATGCCAAGACTAGGCATTTTGAAATCTGGTGACCTAGACTAATAAAGCTAATAAGGAGTTGCACTTTCTTCAAGTAAGATTTCTGAATTTTCCTTAACCAATTTATTTTATTTATTTTCCAACACCATATTTCCATTAATGCAAATGGTGATAGGATGAGTACAAAAGGAACTAGTTGGTGGAGGTGGAACATAGGGTTCAAAATTAGATTGAGAATGCAAAGTTGGAAATTCTTTTGGGAGCTCTTGAGGAAGGGAAGGTAGACCTTGGGAAAAACAAATTGATTTTATTCCTTCCATTTTAAAACCACTTCATTAAAATATTATTTATCTTGAGGAATCTCTTGAGGAATGGTGTATGGCGTGTGTTTAGACATAGGATTTTAGTTTGGGTTTAAACCTTCCATCACACCTTGAATTAACAACCTCATATTTGACTCTAACTCCTCAATATTCTTGGCTAGGTTTTCTTGGAAACATTTCTATTGAAGTTCATAGTAATCATCATGAGCATAATGACTAAATTAGGTTTGATATGGGACAAAATAATTTTCTTGAGGAAAGATAAGAGGAACTTGTAAAGGATCAAATTCATTCACCACTTCACACTCCTTATCAACCAAACTTCCATCCTCTTTCTTTCCTCATGATTCTATTATCTTACTCCAGCTTAAGATGTTAGGATTAGAAGTCTTTGCTTGAGGAAGGATGAGATGGGATTTTTTAGGATCAAGAGTCTTCTTAACTTCACACTATTTATCAAGACTTTTCTCCTCTTTCTTTCCCCATGACTCTATTATTTTTCTCTAGCTTAGGATATTGGGATTATGAGTCTCTTTTTGAGGTGGTGGGGATGTAATGTGAGAGGTCAATGAGGGCTTGAACTCCACTTTCTTGGATATTAACATGGACTGATACAAATGCATATTATCCAACTCAATTTTCCTAGTAATATTAACTTCAAACATAAGATTTTTCCTCTCAACTCTCTCCACCAACTGATAGGGAAGAGGATGATTTTTATATCTTTGATTTGGCTCATGAGTAGGGGTCATATATGACTAATAGGAAACTTGGGGAAGTGGGTATGAATACTGATATGTATGGTAATATTTCCTTTCATGAACTCCTAGCCTATCCTCTAAGGAAGAAACTAGACCACTCACATCAAGCATCTCCCTTATGAGCTTTTGCCAATTAGATCTCTCAATAGGTACCCACTCTCTTTTGGTTAACTCTAGTGATTATCTCAACCTATGAATAATATGACTAGGAATATCTAGACCACATCACCTTTGAGTATCAAGATACAACATATACCTTTCATAGCCCAAGAGTGTCTTCTTGAAGGTGGAAATGGGTTGGCTTGAGGAGTGGCTAGGTTGACTAGGAGCAAGACATGGAGAAGGCTGATTATAGAACTGATATACTTCATACATGGGTTAAAAAGGAGAATATTGGGGTTGATGAAGGTCATATTAAATTTATTAAGGAATATGAAAAGATTGACCAAGGACTTGTTTATATTTATAGGGAATGACACAAGCTTGCAATGTCTCGCTAGCTTGTAGAGAACAAAACTCAACACCGAAGTTATTCATGAAAATTCATTGAAATCAAGAAAATAAATAAATAAATACTTAATAATATTCAAATTATAACTTAGGTTTTTTGACCATCTGATGTATCATCATAGTCTCCATTGATGCTTTGATAGATGCCTCCAAAGGCTAATTGTAGAGAGACAACCCAAAAATATCTCAGACTAAGAGTCCCACCAAGCATGCCAAAAAGTATTATCACTTAGATTTTAACCCTTTGTGGATATGGAAAAGCTATCCTCATCTAAGTGGCATAATGGAATCATGTCTAGGCTTGTGGGCTACCTAGGGAATGAGGTAAATCTCTAGATAGGGCTAGCTTCCTTGATTTACCACTTTGGATTGCAACAACACATAAATTATGGGGGTGAAAATGGAGAAGGATAATTGAAATAAAACTAACCTAAGGGAGGTGATACACAATATAAAATCATGACATCCAACCATATGCATATTACATTTTAAATCAAAGGACAAACTAAACACACACTTCTCCAATCTTCATCTTCTCACATCAATGTTACATTATGAGGTTATGGATGAATGTGAAAATCTAGGAGGATTAGAGAAGAGAATTATAAGGGAATTAATGAAAATAATAACTCACTCAATCATTTAAATCCCCTAAAACACTTCACATTCCCTACAATAAAAATCTTTCCAACTGTAAATAGACCATAGAATGAAATAACATGTTAAGGAATCCATAGTCTTCACTTATTCAAAATTAAAAATTACAAAGGAACACACTAATAATATTCATAGAGGAGGTCAACATAAATAATTTTATTGATCAAAAGATATACATTTGAGTAAGGATTTGCCATACTTAGGTGGATCATCCCTACAATAGCCAAAATGTCTAGTTCTTATAGAACTTGAGATAGAGACAAGAAGAGAGAAGTCTAAGGGTCACAAGGACACTTTTAAAGATGATAAAATGAGTTAATTGTGAATTTTGAGAGGGTATGGTATGAAAAATGCAAGTTCTAGAAGTAAAAATGTCAATCCAAGTCATAAACCTCATGAAAAGTGGCAAGAAACTCCTCATTCTAGCCAAAAAAATTGGCTACATGATTAGCCCTATTTGAACAAATTATAACTAATTAGGATCAGGTCCAATTATTGTAATGAATTTTAAGGAAAACATACATGGATTATCTATAATGGGGATAAATTATCATCTATTAGCTAGAAAACTACTCTTCCATGTACCCTGCACACTTGTCATAAAATTTGGCTTTAGTTTCTCATAAAAATCCATGGGAGGAAGTTAATAACACCTATAAATACCCTCCATGTCCTTATAATAATAAGTGACACCTTAAAAACACATACCCTTGAATTTTTCACACCTTTCACTAGCTTGTCCAATATGCCAGTTTTGGCTAGATGAGTTGAAGCACCTAGTTTGGAAACTTAGGAATTTCTCCTTGGAATAAAATGAACATAATGAGTTATTAAAAGTCCTGATATTCCTCCCATACTTTATTTCACCTCTTGAAACTCTTGTATCCTAAAAAAAAGCACAAAAATATCAATAAAATAATATTTCTTGCCCCTTTTTTATAGGTTTGTACAACTAATTTTCATTTGAGGGATAGTGAGTGAGTCCTCTACAAGTTTTAAAAATTTTCATGGCCAAAATAGTTCATTTGGGTGTATCTCCAACCTCATTTCAACAAATTGGTCAAAATAAGGGTTTGTATGGGTTTTAGATTATTTTAAGTCCTAAGGTTCATTCATAAGACTCTAACATCCAACCTAAGAATATATTCCACAAAAATTTCCTTCAATACCCCTAATAATATACTTGGATTCCCTTATCACCCATGAAAATCCTCATGAAAGATATGAGTGCTCAAACTTAGACTATCGAGCTTATCTCCTTTATTCTAATAGGCCTAAAGGGTTTCTAAGATAAAAAAGGATTATCAAATGTTTATTTTTCATGTTGTAAGCTTGTACACATATTTTTATACCCCATTAACATGTTCAAATGCATTATAATTCTTTCCAAATATTAGAATTGAAAGTTACTCATCATTTGAAACTAGGCCTAGTCATGTTTATGTAGGTTTGACTACAACATAAACCCAAAATGGCCTTTGATGGATATTCCTTGCCTCCTAAAATCCCTAACACACCTAATTTCATTCCATAAACATATTTATATGCTTTGGAAATCTCACCTAGGTCTAGAATTGACAATGACTTCTCATTTGGGTATTAGGCTTGCACCTTGCCTAATAAGTTTGCCTTCGCCTTAAAGTTAAAGGTGAGTTTTTATGGATTACCCTATATATAAATAGTTAAAAAACCTCTATTATGGTCCCTAAAACATATTTTAACTCATGGTAATTCTCATTTCAAGCTATAACTGAGAGTGACCTTCTATTTGGCCTCTAGGCATATTCTTTACTTTTAAGCCTAACTGTAACCCTAGAGGTTTTGAGAATAATTTTTGGTTTATTTAATATATTATTTTTATCCCATGTTTATATTTATGTGTCTCAAATTCTACCACATTCTTGATATTTTATAACAACTTATGGATCATCCTTCACCATTTCACACTCAAAATTGTCAATGTATGCTTGAAGGGAAGTGCCCCCTCTTTGAGATAAAATAGGGGGTACTTCCCATATTTTATCAAGATATATGAATAATTTAGAGGCTTATTTTAGTGATAAATACCATATCCATAAATTTTTTATCCCTTATTCTATGTATATACCCCTCATATGCACTAGAAGCTCAAAATAGACTTCTAGGCAATGGACGGTGTATGTGACAGTCAAAATGACTATGTATTGCTCATTTGAAAACCTTTTATTTTATTTTAACCAATTTAATATGTCAATTTAATTTTTAAATTTCATTATATAGTGTCTCTCATATTCATTTAACACCTTAGACAATCGTCTATCTTTCATACACCTTACATTCTCAAGGTTGTGCTATCTTGCCTGACTATGTATCTTGCCTGTAGGGTTTGATGTAGGTATTCATATCCTTAGTTTAGGTGATTGTGATGAAAAAAACATTATTAATTTTAATTTTAAATCATAAACTATTATTTATCACTTTTTACTCACCCTAGATGGCCACAAAAACATCATAAGTCATACCTATACCACTATTTACATCAAATCACCTGTCTGACTTGTAGGTGTTAATTTTAGGCTTAAATGTTGCCATGCAAGTAGTAATAGAGGTATACAAGGAATTTATGGGCTCTATGTCTCTTTAAAATTTATTTTTTTCAAATCTTATCATGTTCATCTCCTCTAATTCATTATAACTTCAAAGACTGAGTCTTTTCTCTTTAACTGAGAACTTCACTATTGATCTTGCCTATAGGTGTGTTTTTAATCCCTTGGGCTTGGAAGATGATAATAAAAAAGGTTGTCCATGAAATAATGAGATAAATTTGATAACCATAAAGTATTTTATTCACCTTGACAAGCATTCAATATTTAAACCTTTACTCTCCAAACATTCCTTCTTGATAAATGGGATACCCTTATTGTAGGTCAACATTAGCTCAGTGTACAGACTATAGGTGCACATGAGGATTTGAAACATAGTATATCAAAAAAAATTGAGACATTCAAGTCATGAATGATTCTTAAATCATCTAAAATAATTATATCATGGAGGTATGATCAATTTTGTAAATTTTGAATGGAAGAGTATCTTAAAACTCAAACCTATAGGTAAATATTGTTTGGGTTCAGTGGTTCAAGAGGCATTTTTGGCCTTTTGACTCAATTTTTATTAAAATTCCTCTACATGAAATAGGAAAAAATATCACTTATTTATATTCTTTTTAATTATTTGTAAACATATTATAGGGTACCTAGAAAAACCTCTTAGACCTTTATTTTTATGCTTTAGGGCTAAAAGGCCTTAACATGGTCCTTGCACCTTTTGAAGGTTTTTATAATTGGACTACCAACTTAGAAAATTTCACATTTTTTTTTATAATATCCTTAAATATTTTATGATTCCCAATGGAACCTAAAAATTACTCCAAAACTCCATTAAGCATCTCAACTCTTTGTGGTAAGCCACCTGTAGATAACTTTGACTGAGTTTAGCAAGCAAATTATGAGTTTAGGAAGGTAGTGAGAAAGACATGCATAATGATGATAAAATTTATGTTTTAAAAATGACTAAATGGAATATTATGATATAAAATATATTTATTCAATACCCAAAACCTCACTTCAACATTTGAAACTCTCCAAACACCTGGGATGCATATTTATGGTAGACTAGGTGAGAGTATGCTACATATGACTGTGACAGCCCTTTACAAACTCTTTTAAGATTATTCCTTGGTTTTTCCTTCTCCCAAATTCTTTTAACATATATATAACTCAAAAAAACCTTAATTACATACTAAATAAGCTATGTACATGTGATTCAGCATGGATGCATATGAAAATGAGTAAGGAATTGATTGACTATGGCAATGGGCAAAAAGTTTGATCAAAGTATGGAATTATGAGGTAAAAAATGGAATGGATTTAGTATATATGGAATTAAACATGGAAAAAAACCATTTACCATTCATATGAACCCACTAAAAATAATACAACCTTTTGTAAGTAGTGCAAATTACTGGCATCACACTTGGAACATCATCCTACAAACTAAACCAAAAAGCACATGAAATCTTTACCAAACATGAAAATAATAATGAAAATCATGAGGATATGGATTCATAATCATATTAAACTCATATAATAATTTGTAATTTATGTAATCCTCTTAACCAAGGAAAAACCTATAGAGTACATAGATTATCAGATAGATTTACATAGTTAACTTCTTAACAATGTTTCATAAAGCATAGTTGATAAATATTCAACCTTATTATATGTAAATAAAGGTATATAAGTTTAATTTAACCTATTTAAGTTTTTTTATCTAGAAACTTCTGAGATATATGTACCAAGCAAAAACTTGTAAGTCACTTTCATTTGCCAAAAAGGGTGAAAAGGGAGTAAACTAGTTTTGAGCAAAAAAATGCACTTTCAGATCAAACCAAACATGGAAATAAGATTATGGAAGTTTAAGAGGAACTATTAGACCATTTTTCATGTGTCACACTTCCCAATGAGGTTTTAAAAGTACCCAAAAAAATTCCTTCAAGAAAATTACCTTTTCTTTTACATAACCTATCATATTTTAGTTATGTCATTTAATTAATACTCATAGGGATACATGGAACATAACATCACATTTATACACCTTAAAATCTCCCAAGAAATCTATACAAGCTATTAATTTCTCAAATTTGACCCTTAAAACTACCCAAAATGATAAATAGACATAAAAACTAATTGACCAAGGCCAATATAACATTAATTGAACTATAATACACCCATAAAACTCATATTACACCCCATATAGATCCATAAAGTCAAGGTTTTACTTATGGGCACCCTAATTTGACCTAAGAGTCAAATTTGGTCAATAATACCCATGATGAAAAAACCAAAAGAGTCTCAATAGGGACAAGGGTCTAATGAAGGACCAATCTAGTTGGGTGATACAATGGTCAATTATGAGAAAAAAGAATGCTATGCACTCAATTAGCAGGCTATTTCTAGCCAAGATTACATTCTAATAGAAGCTAATACAACTAAGAAGTAGTCAATGAGCTTCCTACCACTACTCCTTTACCATCAAAGCCAAAGGAACCTATTGCTACTCCAAAGGTTCCAACAACTCCAAAGAATCAAAATTAGAGGAATGCATTTGTTCTCCAAAACTCACAAGTTCAAAGTATAATTGTGGCTCATAAAGCATATTGTGGCTCCATAAACATTATGTAATAAATAAAAAAAGTCTAATGTAAGTGTTTCAATGTGGAACATGATTTTCATGCCTAGATAGATGGACATCCTTCAAGAATGATTAATAAATATCAATATTTTTGAGAAGTCACCAAGCAAAGAAAATGTGTTTCTCACCAATGGGACCAAGGGGTCTAATGATGGGAAATCAAATAATATGGTCAAACCTCCTCCCTTATACATTTATATGATTATCAGTGATTCTTTTGTGTATAATTTCTTGGTAGATAGTGAGGCTGGTACTTCAATGATGTCAATGTCTATAGATGATCAGCTTGGTTTAATATATAAGACCCACTCTAAGGGAGTTCTATAGCTTTATGGATCTTCCACAAAACCATCTGGTATCATCAAATGTCTCAACTTGAACCTATATGCTTATCCTTATATCTCTATGGCTCAAGATGTGTTGATTCTAGATGTGTCTCCTCATTTTTCTCTATGATTATACAAATAATTTGTAACAAAAATTAGAGGTTGGCTAGTAGTAGGTTGGTCCTACATGGATTTTAGAACAAGGTATAGAACCAAAGTGTCCATCAAAGCTGAGTTTATTACATAATTCCACATTGAGCCTTATGGGATAGATATCATAAACATCAATTACATGATCCTTAATAAGGATGAACCCTTGATTGGTCAAGAGAGAAATGCTCATCTTGAAGAGATACTTAATATGTTCTTAGATGAATTATGGAATGAAAATTAGTTTATTGACCCCTTGTAAAGTGTTGAGGAAAGAGACATGGGTGTCTATTGCTTAAATAAAATAAGTCCCTACCATCCCTCATTAGGCCTCAAGAGGACTCTAGTGGTTTATGGAAATTATTCTTTGATGGTTCAAGGAGCAAACATAGAGTAGGTGCAAGAGTAATTCTAGTATCCCCATATGATGATAAGTATTTATCTTCTTACATGTTCCAATTTATTTGTTTTTGAAATTCAATAGAGTATAAGGGACTTATCCATGACATTAAATGGGCTTGTAAGAGAGGGATGAAGTAGTTAAAATCATATGGGGACAATGAGTTGATAGTTCATAAGGTTAGAGGCCAAAATATCACCAATAATCCCTTGAGGAAATCCTACAAACATAAAGTGTTGGATCTAATTAAGGACTTTGAGGCCCTCAACATCCAAGTAGTGCCATGGAACCAAAATGAACATGATTATAGGTTGGTAGCTATGGGATCTCAGTTTGTTATCCTCAAAGATTTGAAAAGGACCAAAGTGCAACCAAATGTTAAAGTGGTGGTAAGACCATTAGTGTTAGACAATGAAGCCCATTATCAAGTCTTTAATAGTGACAATTATATTTCTCCTTTATTACAATAGGAATCATAGTTTTCCTTAGTGAATCAAGAAAAGATTCAACATCAATATGAGGATTGGATTGTTCAGCTAAAATCTAACAAGACTCCTAAAGGGATGGTTACCCTAGAAGGTATTTTTCATGAGGGAGACCATATGAGGAGTGACAAAGTAGTGATGCAAACTAATGACGAGAACTATGAAAGATTTATTATCCTCAAAGATAAGGTCCTCAACCTTGGAAAGGTAAGCACTAAGGATGAAAGACATGATTTCATTGAGCTTTGTAGAGAATATGTAGACATCTTTATTTGGGAATATAGTGACTCGAAAGGCTTTGATCCCAGGTTAGCCCAACATATTAAATAATTAGAGTCTAATGCTAAGCCTGTTAGGTAGAAAAAAGGCCTATAAACCCCAAAATTGAAGATATTATGAGGAAAGAATAAATTAAACTGATTGAATCTAGGATCATCTTTCCCATCAAGCACTCCTCATTGGTTGCCAACTTGGTACCTATCAGGAAAAAGAATGGGGAGATCTGATTGTGTGTTGAATTTATGCATTTGAAAAGGGTCTCCTTGAAAGATCACTACCCTTTATCATCCATGGATCAACTCCTTTAGATAGTTGTTAGTTTGGAATGCTTCTCTCTTCTAGATGGGTATTCAAGGTACAACTAGGTACTGATGATAGAAGAAGATCAGTATAATACTTCACCACAAAGAGGAGCATTTATGCCTACCAGAAGATGCCTTTTGGGTTGTCAAATACTAGGGGAACTTTTCAAAGATCCATGGGCATGGATTTTTAGGGATTATTAAATTATATGGTAGTGGTATACTTGTATGACATCATAGTTTTCTCTAAGAAGGTTGGTGAGCACTTAGATCACCTAAGGTTGATCTTCCAAAGATGTAGAGAGTATGGGATATCTTTGAATCTTAAGAAATGTGTGTTTGATGTTCATGAGGGAAATTTTTTGGGTCACATTGTCTAAAAATAGGGATTAACCATTAACCTTGATAGAGTAAGTTCCATCCTAACATTATCTTTTCTAAATCACAAGAAAGGAATCTAGAGCTTCCTTGGGAAAATAATTTTTTTGAGAAGGTTTATAACTAGTTTTGCAAACCTATTCAAACCCATCACTACCATGCTAAAGAAGAACCAAGTGATCACTTGGTCAAATGAAGGTAAATAAAAATTTGAGGAAATCAATCAAGCCATTACCCAAGTACCCTCACTCATGAATCCTTATTTCTCAATTTTTTTTTATACTATACACCATTGACAATGTTGACAATATATCAGCTATGCTGATGCATAAAAATGATGAAAGACTTGAGTGACCAATTGACTCTTTTAGTCAAGGGCTGGAGTGGTATGAGGTAAGGTGAAATTTTATAGAAAATCAAGTTATTGTAGCTTTGAGAATCCTAAAATTTTTTAGACTAATGCTTTTCGACAATAAGATATATTATATGGTGTCTTACCCCAGAGTGAGGGATTTTATCTTCAATAAGGATTTGAATGAAAAGAGAGTTAGATATATTACCAAGGTCATGGAGTATGATGTGGACATAAAGGTCACTAAACTAGTGAGAGGCAAAGGATTATGTGAGAATATGGTTGATTATTTTTAGGAAGATAAAGAAGTTTTTTTGGTGACACAAGACATCTCACAAATGGATGCACCTCCACCTCACAAAAACTAGCTCCAAGATATGACACATTTCTTGGTAATAGGTGAGTGTCCTCAAGGTATGGATAGGGAAAATAGAAGGTATTTTATAATTCATTCCATACCTTGTGCATTGGTTAATGGGGTTTTATTTATAAAATACCTCAATAGAGTTATTATTAGGCTCATAGATGATAATCAAGTGGCCAAGCTCTTGGAGAAATTTCATGATAGACCAACAGGAGGCCATTTTACTCCGAAGACAATATCATCAAAAGTGATGAGAGCTAGATAGTAATGGACATAAAATGTGATCTCTTTGTAGGCAAACAAATATTGACATCCCTCCCTCTTAACCCAATCTAGGTGGAATAACCCTTCATACAATGGGGTTTGGACTTCATAGGAATGATTAATCTACCTTCCAGTGGAGGACACAAATTGTGCTCACTACTACTAACTACTTCATGATGTGGGTATAATTAATTACCTTGAGAAAAGCCAATGAAACAATAGTATTGGACTTATATGATATCATAGTGATCAGGTTTAGTGTAACAGCTATAATAATTTTAGATAATGCCTTAGCATTTTTTTAACATGAAAAAAACTGAATGAACACTTAAGCTTGACATCTAACTTAGTACATCCTCAAATTACTACCCCTAAGGAAATGGACTAGATGAGTCCATAAATAAGAACTTGATAAGGATTATCAAGATGAACATGGAATAAAATTTGAGGGTTTGGCATACAAAGCTAAGGATAGCTTTATGGGCTGGTAGAGTGACTCCCAAGGTTATCATTGGTAACTCACCATTTGCCCTAGTATATGGGAGGGAAGCCAAATTTCCCATTTCTCTTAAGTTGCATACCTTGGAGTTATACCATTAGCTTGATTTGATGGAGAGTAAACCTATGAGCATGAGTATAACAGAGCTCATGAAGTTTGAAAAACCAAGATACCTTGTAATGAATACACTAAAATCACATCAAGCTAAAGTCAAGAAAGCCTTTGAAAAAAGAGACATAGCAATGGGATTTAATGAATGGTACCTAATCCTAAAATGGGATTCAAATAAGGTCAAGCTAGGTAACCATACCAAGTTTGATAGCTTGTAGAGTGGTCCTTATTTGATTTATGGATACAAACAACATAATGTTTTTCACCTTACTTAACTAGATGGAGAGGTGTTAACCATCCCAGTCAATGGCATTTATTTAAATCCTTGTTATTAAAAGAGTTTACACCTATTTTAATATATTAGAGTATATTTTCATATTTTCCTCTAAGTTCCTTATTCACATTTCTTTTAGTTGTGCATTTCTATTTCCTTAAGTGCCTTAGGCACATTGTTAGTTTATTTCTTTTAGGTTATTATTTCTTCAACAAGAGGATTTATAGAAAAGGGATAGCCTTATGTCATTTCATGTCAGCTAGAAGTAAATCTTGTGACTCTATATGCCTAATAAATTACACAACGTAACTAATCTATTACATAGCAGGTATGCAATCCTAGGAGGTCATCAAATATGTTAGCCAAAATTATCCCACATAAGAAGCTTTTACCTAGATATGGTTTGCACAACTGAGCATAATCCTATTGAAAGAGTGATCCATTAGTGAAAATAAGTAGATAGGCTTTAGGAGAATATCACTTGTTATTTTCAATCTTTTAAAACACTTTAAGAAAGATTAAAGTGTGAATTTGGTGATCTTAAGGAGCTAGAACATCATGGCATGTCATGCAAGAATAAACAAGTTAGTCTGATTGTGAATTTCATAAGTGCACCTAGGAAGTCGATCAAGGTCAAATAATTATATGAACATGATATATTTTGTGCAAAAAACATCCTTTGTAAATTCAGTATCTTCATGAGTTTTCTATCTCAATATATAATCCTTCAAAGTTGATACAGTGGTGTGGGATGTACATGGGGACATCAATTTAATGTCAAAAAAATATCCATTTGAATTCAAAAAACCCCAAAGTATCATTAGGTTAAACATGGGGATGATAAGTGTTTGAATTTTAGAAGCTTGAGTCAAGATATAATGGCACAAGGATGATCAATGAAGTCAGTGGGTCTAGATAGATAAATAAATTATGTTAAATTATGCAATCAAAGATCAATGGAAAGTAAAAGTTCAATAAGTTAGAGGATACTAAATTTGAATATGAGGCTTGAATTTGGCATGATCATGATGATATAATAGATCAATGGTGCACATTTGATCAAGTAGAAAGGAGATCAAATACACGTGTTCAATTATTCTAAGGAAATCAATGTGCACATAAGGTCAAAGTGTTAATGAGATAGATTAAATGTGAGGATGTCATGTGGCATAAGAACATAAAGTAAATGAAGACTGATAGCAGCATCCATAGATTAAACATGGGATTTCCAAGTGTTGCAATTTGGGAACCCTGAAGCAAATATTGATGGAGTAAATCTAATCAAGTCTCAGAAGGCACAAGATGGTAACACGTGTTAGAAGAAGCAATAGTCATATTTTAAAATATGATAAAAATCATGGCATGGATGCCACATAGGTAGATACATTAGATCAAAGGATTTTATGGACTAAGGTAGGTAAATACATAGAGCCAAGATCTAGATATGATCTAGGTTGAGCTAGAATAGATCTTTCAAAGGGCCACCATTAAAGCTTAATTTAGACATGGTGTGAGGGTTATTAACTTGTAGACCCTATTTATTGAGATCAAAATAATATTTTATAACCATGTTCATGGTTATTTGAAAGTGATCCATGTGTATAATAAGTTCTCAGTTTCTATAAATGCTTAGAGGAAAAATAGGTCTTTATAGGCCTAATAGATATCAAAAGTGGGAAGTTATTTGTTAAAAATGGATCAAGTATCTTGGTGGGTCTTCATCAATATTATAGCTATAGGAAAACCAATAAATGGGATTATTTTTCATCTATATTAAACCTATGATTAAGTATGAAAGAAGGGCATATTTGTGACTAATGAAAAGAGTGTCTCATCTATTTACATGGTCACATCCTCAACAAGTAGGTACCTACAACCATTTAAAATAGACATAGTTATGGCTCTATCAGGTCCATAGATATGAAGATTTTTTCCTTATAATGAATCCAAGTGGAATGTGGTGTAGGAGTTCCAAGGAAGAGTTTTAGGGATTGTAGGGTGTAGGATGAGCATTTAATTATTTATTAGATCCTTAAATATTTTCCTTTCTTGATAAGATCATGATTCATCATCTTTAAAAATATTCTTGTCTTCTAGTGTATATCCTCAACCAATGATAGGGTTCAAAGGCTATTAGGACAAATGAAAGTTAATTTACTGATGGAGGACTAGTCCTTATTTGATCAAAATTTGGTTTAATAATTCATGTAAAGGTGGTGGAAACTCATTTAGTTATTTTTGATGATGTATTCCTTCTCCTCTCTCTTCACCCTTTCTCTATATCTCCTATTTTCTCCCTCATGGTAACTCTCTCTCTCATTTTGGGCTTTCGCAAGGAATATCTAATTTTTTAAGAGCAAGAGACTCTTATTTGACAAGTAAAATACCTATTAAAATTTATATGAAATACCTCTTGAAGTAAAAAAAAGACTTTATTTACCTATCTCTTGCCTCTAAATTATTTTTAGCAAAGCTTGTGCATGATGGCACTGTGAAGGAAAATCTTCCATGACCATTACCCTAATTTATTACCTATTTTAAGGTGTTTTAAAGTTAGTTTTAGGTATAGACTTATTCTCTTTCTACCATTAATATAATCTTTGTATGAATCTTATTATTATTTGTTGAGCCATTCATTGCTTCTTGAATCTAGTTTATGAAACACTTATGCAATTATCTAGCTCTATGAGATTGTGTGAGATAGTATTGTCTTATGCTTCTTTAGTGTTTATTTCATGCTTATGTGAGTTATCATTTAAATTTGGTGCATAACCTTTTAGATTTATTAGTAACCCTTTTCTCCTTTTCTAAGCCTTTTCCAAGTAGAAGCATTAGTTTAGGTGATCCATCAAAAGGAAGTCAGCCTTCTCCATAGGTTCAACCCCACCATAGGATAACCACAGCCTAGGATTGTCCCAATATTATGGCTTAGTCAAAGTGAGCCTAAATAAATATCTCAAAGGATGTAGATTAATGACATAATAAAATATACAGATGGTGGAGCTTGAGCTAAACCTTATCTATTTGAATCTAAATATAGAGGGTAACATTAAAAATCATAGAAATTATTTTAGTTATAAAAAATATTTTCTCCATAACTTTATTATTAAAACATGATTTATTTATATATTTCCAAATATAAAAAAGAATATTAGTACATAAAATCTACCATTATCTATTATATCTTGTAGGAAGAAGAGAGGAGTCCCTTAGGATATCTATCTTCCAATTGAACATTTTAGGCTTGAATGGTTTAAAAAGGGTATGAATCCATCTCCAAGAAGACTAGGCATGAAGGAAAACCAAAATATATGTTTAATGCATTTTGGGTGGTGATAGAATAGGCAATTCAAATTCAAAACCCCCATGTGTTTGATCTAGTCCCCCATAGGTAGACCTTGGTAAATAATACACAAAATGAAGTGGGATTTTTTAAACTCAATACAAGCCACCCAAATATTATGAAACCTATGATCCCAAACACAATAGAGAGATTTAAGAGACCAATAATGATTGAGGTCTTTAATATCAATATGTCAAAGGAATAAAATATTATAACATAACCTAGGTGAATAGTGACTAAAAAATGTACTTATTAGTCAAAGCCAGTCCTTCCACCATGGCATAAGAGAAGAAACTCTAGTTTTATGTAAGTACTCTTCAAGTATGGAACTCTACAATTTATAAATGGATTTTGAATCTTCATTATTTATATTAAACTTATATTTAACCATACTCCAAGTAATCCAATCCTGAGTGACCTTACAAAAGAGGTATCCATTCATGAGATTACCTTTTTAAAATAACCTCAAGCTTTTGGCCCAAGAGACAATGGTAAAAGGGACATTGTTGAAATTCAACATAGGTTACCATCATAGGGATTGAGAATTAAGATAAATACCATTTATAAAACCTTACCCCACCTATATTATGTGAGTTTTGAGTTTTTACTAGGCCTTCTAGATGCTTTGCATGAAAAAAGTGCCCGCTAACTTAACCAACACAAGAATGATGAGAACATTATACAAACCAATCCCTTGATAGGACATTTTGATAAGTGGGCAACCTTGAGTGATGAAATTACTCAATAATATATTATAGGAATCATCCGATTAAAATATTATAATGATTCATTTAACACCAAGAGAAAGCATGTGAAGCTTAATATCAATGAGCCCAAACCCACCGGCTTCTTTAGGGGAAAACAAATAGCCCAAGTGAATCAATGAAAATCATGGTGCCCTTACCAACTAGCCCATAAAAAGTATCTAATGATATTTTATAGCTTCACATAAGATAAATTAGAATGATCCTATTAATATGATTAATAAATATGAGTACCATTGAGCACCTTATAATAGATCTATAATTTTTTAACTAGGCTCAATGGTTTGGTGATTCAGAAGGATATTTTTTCTCTACCCTTTAAACAACATAAGATCACAACTCTATAGTAATAAAATAAAATTGAATTCCTAATAATTTAAATTAAACCCCAAGATGGATCCATTTCAGCTTATATCCCTCCATCCAAGGAGGTTTGGGTGAAAGGGACTGACAATAGCATTATGTTTTCTATCAATAAATGGAAGACCTAGAGGCAAGGTCAAAAATGTCAAGCCATTCCATAACATACTAAACATAGTCATTATCTTCTTAAAGAGTTAGTAATTATTCATCAAAAATGTTACCATTTATCAACTCTAAGTGTATGTTAGGGAGATAAATACTCTTCACCAAACCCTTATAATCATGACTATCCAAAAAATAACTGGATCCCTCAATAACTAGACAATAAAGGGAAGGCATAAGGAATCACCCTTATTTGATATATATATGAATATAAAAGTGTTGGGATTGAGATTAATTAATATTAATACAAGTTCTTGAATCCTAAAACAACATATTAATAGTGTGGACAAACCTAGGACCAAACTTGAGATCCTAAAGCATAGTTGTGATAAAAAACCATTCAATCCAATCGTAAGCTTTCACAAAATAAATATTGATGAATAACACCTTCTAATTAGATATATTGTCCCATTCATTACCTTTTTAGACAACAATAACATTATCCAATATGTATCTATGTTGAATAAATCTTATTTGTTTACTTCTCACAATTAATGGGAATAAATGCTTGATTTTGAAGGATAAAACTTTAGCTATGTTTTTTTAAGCTACATTAATAAAGGTGATGGGCCTCTAGGTGATAATTACCTTAGGGTCACTAGACTTAGGAATGAACCTAATGTTACCTTGATTAATGAGATGGCCTAAATAGTTGGACAAAATAATTTCAAAGTAAACTTTTTGAAGATTATGTCCAGCCATATTCTAGAGGGTTTAATAGAATTCATAAGAAAACCATCAACTCTTGGGGCCTTGTTATAGGCCATCTATATGATGTATTCCTTAATGTCATGAGGCTAAGGTGTCTATTATAGGAAAATATTTGAGATTATGATATCTTACATGAGCCCTTTTCAAATCATTGAGAGAGAGTAGCATCATGAGTAGGGAAGAAGGGATACATAGCAAACACTTCATGATAGTGATACATAAAATATTGTAAGATGATAGTTAATTTGGTAAATGTATCTATAACACATCTAATAGCTTTAATTTTGTCTATATCTTGACTTTAATGGAGGAGAGAAATTTTTTTGTTCACTTTATCTCCAACTTTCAACTAATGCATCCATTCTCTAAAATGTGCTCCTCTGGCTTTATAACCCTCAACTGACTGGAGCTTATGTCTCCATATGGTATCCTAAGTATAAAAATGAGGTATTAAAGGCATGGATTACAATTCTTTTGCAACCCTATTATATTCATGGTTTGTATCATTATGAATACACCACTTAAATAGAGCCACTTATTTGTCATAAATGAAAATAAAAGGGGTGGTGCAGGATATTATATAATTCCACCACTCAATCTAACCAATGTCCCTTGTGGGTAAATTTTTTAAAATTTTAATTATATGCCCCATATTATACTCATGTTTGAGATGGTAAATATTGAGGTAGAAATGAGAATGACAAGATTTAACTTTTGGGGTAGTCCACTCAATGCAAAAGTAAATAAGATGATAGTCAAACAAGAAAGTGTCTAGGATCATAGAAATATGTTGATCATGGATAGGATCAAATATTAAAAGGTCTTGCTCTACTGTCAAGCAATAATAAATATGTTTAAATACTCTATCTTCTCTTGGATGAAAGGTAGACCATGTGAACCAAAGAGAATTTAATATTCTCCTCTAGTGATGGTTGGGATTAAAAAATCACAAGTTTATATCAAATTTAAAACCATGCTTCTTATTATATTACACACCATATAATGGGGATACATCCTTATCTATCTTTAAAAAAATCAATCATTTTTAATTCACTATAAAGAATAGAATGCAGATCTAGAAGAAAGTCTACCAACCATCTCCAAATAAAGGTGAGTTCCACAACATTTTTATAGGCATATAAGATGACCAAACTAATGCTTTAATTAATAAATTAAAAAATATTATAAACCACCTGATGGGTGGGGTTGAAATCCAAGTAAATAATATGTTGATAAATCTTAGTCACTAAAAGGGTGACCAACCCCCATTACCAAGCTCATGATAGGAGGACTGACAAAAGGCTATGTTATATTCAACACACCCCAACTTGTATTTTTTATTTTAAAAGTGGGGAAATCTTTTGTCTTAGAGGACTTATATATTATTTTGGTATGTGTGTTTTTCTATTGCTTCTTATTATCTATAAAATCTTGGTATTTTGGACATTGAATCACATTGTGGTCCACCTATTTTCCATTTAAAAGGACTTATTGAATTGATATATATTAATAGAAATTTGGGAATAATTTCTATCTATGACAGGTATTCATATTATCTTATTTTGATTCTTTCATTGGAAGACTTTAATTTAGATACTTTTGGTCTTTGGAAACTATTTGGTCAATAACTTTTGTTCAAATAATTTGTTTAGATCAGCAACTTAGTTTTTGAAAACTATATTTTGGGAACTTTTATTTAGATCATTTTTTCTGGTCGGCAACTTAGTTTTTGAGAACTTTTATTTGACAACTTAGTCTTCATAAACTTAATCTTTGACAGCTTAGTCTTTGACACTTATTAATTAGTAATTTTTATTCATAAACCTTGTCTTTGGAGGGTTTTGGTTCTTCAAATAATTTCTCTTCTTTAAATTTCATTCATAAGGTTTTTGTTCAGATATTTTCTATATAGTGACTTATTCTTGAACCACAATATTTTCTAAGAGTAAGTAGCCTTCAAGAACTATTCCTTCAATAGCTTTTGAACAATTTTTTATAAACAAATATCTCCAAAGATCATTTTGATTTTTGAGGTATTTTTCACAAAATACTAGGTTCACCATATAATATTATTAGGCCCAAAGGTAAAGTTTAAATTCCCCAACTAAACCATATAGTGATAAGTGTCAAAAGGAAAACAACATTATGGAACCATAAATGAGTAAGCATCTTACAAGGCATGTATAATAAGACAAGATGGTCTAGTTTAAATTGAATTAAGATGTTAATCTTATAGACATTGGTGATTAATGGCACATATAATTGAATGAATGTATAAATATATAACATTGATCCCCATAACTGAGTTCACCTCATTTAATTTTCAAGATCTTGAGTGAGCATAGCTTTCTACAATCTAAAAATCCCTAGCTGTGTCCAGAATGACTTGCAACTCACATAATTCAAATTTTACACCACCATTTTTGAAATATTGAATCACACCAATCCATATAGGTTTTCCATCAAGGTCTTCACTAAATACTTAGACAAAGTTTTTGATGCAACTATGTTATATAGCATCCATACCAATTACTCAGATTTATTGAAGGCCATTGTGAATGTTGATTCATTTTCATTGGAAGAAGGCATCTCATTCAAAGAGAAAAAACTTATGATGTACCTAATACCAATCAAATGATAAATTCTTCATTATGCATCTACAAAATTAGAAGTTATGCCATGTATTGACTTGATGTAAGGCCTATTATTCAAAGTTAAAATTATAGATGGTGGCTATATGCACTATATAAATAACAACATAGTTGTGGTATACATTTATAAATATGAATTCATGATTTATTTAAGTCCCCATATTATATATGCTACAGTCAACTTACATACTATAGTCACTTCAAAGAAAAACAATAATGTGGAGCAAGCATTAGGGAAGTGGATTATCCTAGGTGAGACATTCACTATCAATGAACATACCAAGAATCCCATCCCTATCACCTGATCCATGATGTGGATTCACATGGGCATGGAATTATTGAACCAAATATTTGGATAATTAAGTACCACTTGCTACATTTAGAATTAGTACCCCTGATGGACCTGCTCATTACTTTAAATTGCACCTATGCATTAGTGGAGGTCATCAATGCCTACCTTTATGAATAAATTTTTCATAAGGATAAGAGGCCCCAAGGGAGATATTTAATATGATGTTATACCTTCTATATGTAGTCATCATAGTTGTCTATAATCATAATGGGGTTATATGGAGTCCAAACCTTGATTTTATTAAGAACAGAATATGTGACTTTTATTCTTATGTTCACATATTGCCTATGTAAGGAATATTTACAAAATTATAGAGTACCTCTATCCTTAGTTTGGATGGCCATTCATGGCCACCCTTTCGCCAATGTTTCAAGTAGCATTGCCAAAACACTTGCTAATTTGGGTGACTATTGGATTTACCCTAATTATACAGTCATCATGGTTATTAGTCATAGGGTAGACCCTCTTCATCTCTCTAAGTTTGTTCCCAAAATAGTGGCTAAATAGGAGATTGCCTTCTAAATATAGAATGGTATAAATGAAGATATAATAAAAAATAAAAATAAAGATACTTTACATGGATCCCATATCACTATTAGTATGATGCAATATGTATTTAGGAGGCATTTAAGGGAATCTATGAATGTAAGGAGATCTTATGCATTGGCTACTCTACCCCATAGCTATTATGACCCCCACAAGAGAGTAAATCAAAATATTCATAAGATTGTAATCCCATACAAACATTAAACATTTAACCATGAATTGCTATTCCTTAATGCCAAATATGATGAATAATTAAAGGAAAGGGTTGTGACTACAGGCCTAAGTGAATATTTATTTATGGTGATACAATCTAACACCTACCTTACACTTAGTCAAGATAAATTTATGATCCCACCACTAGGGAGATTGAGATCCTCTAACTTCTAGAGTATTAGGCCTTACCAATAGATATAAACCAAAGTTAGGATCCTTAAGATCCATCAACCACTGAAGAACATGAATAATATAAAGAGATAGAATGAATACTGGCTACTACATAGGCATAAGAATAGAAGACTCCTCCAATTAAAGCATTTACTATTAAACTAAGTAGAGTTAAATAAGAACTAGTAGAGGATATAAAACAAGAAAATGATAGCACAAGTAGGGAAGAGGTGGAGATAATTTTCCTAGATTCTTATGATGACAAAGAAATGATACCTATGATGGCAACTTAAATATCCCTAATATCTAGTATGAATCTTCCCCCTCTTACCCAATAGGTGACTACTACACAAACTAAGCAAAAAACACCATGATATAGAATTAAACCAAGGGGGAGAGACCTTAGACCCCATCCACATAAATAACTAGTGGAGAAGCATAACTTTATTTAAAGGTGTGTCAAGTCAATAGGTGGATGAGGAAGATATACATCAATCCAAGTTCTTGAGCTTGAAATAACTAAAAGAAAAGACACCCCTCAATAGTGATTAATCTAGTAAGGGTGTTCTCTTAACTACCCTTGGGAATTTCTTCTCTAATGTCATTAATGATTGCTTCTACCATGCCTTTTCTATCTATTTCCACTTTCATTCATGTGAAATCACTCTCTACTAGTCTTATTTTCATTTCTCCCACCTCTAATCTTCTAATTGCCACTTTTGCTTCAACTATTACCCTTAAAATATCCACTCCTTTATTCTCCATCCCTTTAGTCATTATTCTTACCATCATATACACCTATACTCCCACACTTGAACTCTCCACATCTATTCCCACATATAAAAACCAAACCATTAGTCAAATATCTACTTCCTCTACTCAATTGGGTTCATCACTACCTTCTTCAAGACTAATTTAGACCACAATAGTAGTAACAATTAAAAGAGAAACAAAAATTAACTTTTCTATGTTATTCACCCCATGCCATAATTCAAAAACATAGACTGGTCCAAAATAATTTGGCCCTCAATGCCATAACCCTCCATTGAGCCTCAACCTAAGCTTGAAGAGCATGCACAAATATAAACCAAACCATTAGATCCATAAAATATCATGATTTCAAACTAGTCCAAGGAGTTAGGAACCTCAACTTATAAGAGGACCAATCTGAATATCATTGAGCTTACCATTATAAGGTCACCTTTTAACAAAGCCATAGCCTCGATGTAGAGGATTAGGAGAATAAGGATTGGGGATAGCACTAGGAGGGGGTTTATTTTGGAGGAAAGAGAACAAATGTATTCTCTTTCAAAAATATAGGATAGGAAGAAGGGTCAATACCCATACATTGATGACCTCAATTCCTATATGGAGACCCATACCAAAGTAGTATTGGCCATCCATGAGGGAATGGAGCTAGCCAAAAAAGAACTAGAAGAAGAGTTAGAAACTCTTAGGGAGAATCAATAGGTGATATGAGTTCCCTCTAGTATAGATAATAATGTGCATAATGTGGCACTAAGGTTGTATTAAATTTTGGATACAATTTATTCTTTGAGAGTCCAATTGGATCCACATGTAAATTCAATAACAATTTTTAAAAATCTTCTTAGAGAAGATGAAAATAAATTAAATTTCTTGGTATTATACAATATAATAAGTAATTTAGCCACTTAGATATAATGACCCCTTTGGAAGCAGCTAATGCATTTAGTTTAGTAATAATTAGAACTTATAAGGCTCAACATTGGGTGTCTTCATCAAAAGCTTTGGTGAATAAGCTTGCAAAATAGGAAAATAAAGTGGCACAAATCTTGGATGAAGTTGAATTGATATGAGATTAGGATAAGATGGTGAAGCTAGTATCCTAGACCATTTTTGATCATATGATTCAACAAGTCTTATATGGTTTCAAATAGAGTTTATAAATACTAATCCTAGAGAACACTGAGGCAAAGTTGAGCACAACAAGGAAGAAGGAAACATAAGTATAAGTCTTTTGGGTTGGCTTTTGAGCCACTAAGATAAAACATGTGAGGATGATGGAATAAACAAGAAGGGAAACCATATCTCATCTCCTTGATATGAACTTAATTTTTGTGAGCATGCTAAAGCATAAAAATATTATCAAGAGTTAGATGCAAATAAGAAAGCAACATTAACATCACTTGCTAGTTTTAATCATCAGACCCCGCCTATAGTTCCAACTACAATAATACCATAAAATTTAGTCCCTTTTGTCTCAACAATTATATCAAATACACCTCACATTACATCTCCAACTATAATTCTAGTCCAACCAATGATTTTATCCCCAAGTACAACTCTAGTTACAACTACGGTTCCAAAAATAACTTTAAAAAGTGTTAAGTAGGAATTGATTTAGCATAATTTTGCATGTAATGATTATAAGCAAATAGTTAAGTTTTGTTATTTCCATTTTTTAATTAAATAATTTTTTTTTACTAGAATGCACATGTTTCATTTTTGAGGTAACTATAAGTTATAACATGCAACTAAGACTTATGATCTAGTCATTTAGGATGTAATGAAAGTTTTTTATACTTGGACGATGAGGACACCCCTTACCCAAGTTTTTTATATACATATAGAACCCTCTTTTCAAAGGGTTAAATTTTTGGATAATATATAGGAAGAGATCAAGGGATTGATTTCCATGCAATTATGTTTGTTATTTCTTCTTCCTTCTATGTGTTAATCAAGTTGATGTTTTTTTGTCTTTATTAATTAAATAACTCTGAAGTGTGCTCATTCTATAAATAAATATAATTGTTTCAATTAATGAATATTGATATTAGATGTGTAATATCAATTGAGAATTGGTATATTTCAATGGTTTAAGTGGTTATTATAGGTTAAATTGATAATCCAAGGTGCGTAGAGGTATTTGTTCTAGTATAGTCATCTAGCCATGAGCTATGAATTCCCTAGGTAACTTTTAGGTTTGAATTATAATCTCTCAAATAAGGGTGTGTAAAAACATCCCTTAGGAGATCAAGCTTTAGTTGATATCATTGAGTATCCTATATTCATTATCCCATACTAATAACTATGCTTGTTCATGAGTGTGAAATATAAACAAATGAAAAACACTAGTCTTGGATATACTTTTCCACCAAAGAAACAATCTTAAAAGTCACATTTTAGGAAAACATAACCTTCCTTATTTCCGTACCCTTATTTACCCTTTTGTTTTTATTTAACATATATGAAACTTTGAATAATTCTCCACCTATCTAACCCACCTAGTGATTACTTTCTATTAGATTCCACATATCCATCCACAAAATCTAGTTAAATAACCCATAAGCTCAACTTATTATTCCATCACCTAGTTGTTTTAATTGCATACTTAAAACTTGTGCCCCAGAGTGAACCCTATTCTGTAGATATCCCAAAACATTATTGGCTACTTAGTTCAAACTTTATATTATGTACATAAAAACCACATCAACAAAATAAGAAAAAGCTAGTGCTAGAAATAGGACATACTTGCATGTTTTCTCAATAATAGAGGTTAGTCACTATGTAAATTTTCACTCGAGAAACATGGAAGATTAAAAAGGTATAAGACTTAATATACCATTTTGTTTTCACCATTGTAAAATCATAAGTAGCCTAGACCCATACCTATCATCCCTGAGATACAATGAGCTAGGACACCTTTCCCTATAAGAAACATCCCACTTATCAATCCTCCTATGGATCAACCTTGGTTAGTTAGATCTATTATTTCCATCCCTATGGACCAACATTATCTACCAAGGAATCCAAAAAATTATTTTCCTACCCTTTCACCCTCAAAAGGGAGGACAACATAAGAACACATCAAATCTTTCAAGGTTGCTCTTAGAATAATGAATGTCACCCATAAAGATGTTACATGCAATCTTTTCCCATTTACTCTAAATTATTATTATTATTATTATTATTATTATTATTATTATTATTATTATTATTATTATTATTATTATTATTATTATTATTATTATTATTATTGGTATCTCAATTTTAAGTAAAATTCTATTACCTAATGGAATGAGGGTCAAAATATGTTCCTAAAAAAATTCAAATAAGTGACTAATCTAAGTCTGGTATATCAACATTTCACCATCATGAAAAAGGAACATAATGAGTCAATATAGGACTTCAATAAAATATTCCAAAATATTTATGCTCATTTTAATGTTGTATATAAGAGGGACATGGATTTGATTCTTGAGATATATAATAATACCCTAGATCCCATTAATATAATGTTTTTGAGAAGATATGCCACTATCAATACTTTAGCTTTGACATTCCAAGAAGTTATTAATATTTACAGGTAAATCAATCCAAAAATTGGTCCTCAAATTTAGGAGGACAAACATTTAATAATGGACTCCCATCTCTGAATCTAATTCCACATGCTAATCATAGTTCCCTTGCATTTAACCAAAATGAATTGTACACTCTGGCTCCTATAACTTAGCAAAAAAAAATTAGAATTATGGTTTCTTGAATAATCAAATACAAAGGAATGGCCATCAAAAAAACTAATATAATCAACATTAATATCATACCAATACAATAATTACTTAGGTTTTTGACTCTACCAAAATTAGAATTGGATTCTATATAAAGAATGGCCTAGAAGTTGAGTAATGATTTATTTAATATGAAAAAAAGGATAGGTAATACCACTAATTAGAATTAGAATTAAAATTCTATCTTTCTAAGATACAACATGCATTTCAATAGGCCCACCATTAATACAAAAAAATAATAGTATAATAAGTTGCTAGAAATCAATATCATGGAGACAACTTTGCCTAGTTGGTGCAGGGTTTAGAACACATCACAACATGGTGATTTGGACTATATAGAGTTCTATACATCCTATGAAATATTTCAAAAAATAAATGATTAGATAATATAAAATGATGAATCCTCTAGATCTCCCTCATGAATTTGGCCCTTCAAGTTCATATATGGTATTCAAAACCTATGAGTCTTCTTTCCCTAATGAGGATGAAAATATTAAGGAGAATAATTACGATAAAGTACAAGCATTCCATTAGTTTAATAGGAATAATTATAACCTAAGGAATAAACAACTTCTCACCACTTATACTCCTCCTAATACTATAATTATTCCTCTAAATCTAAAATCTGATAATAATCCTCCTCCCCAAAAAGGGAATGATCATCCTTAGCATAGAGAGGAACATAATAAAGGATGATATAATATTTTTGAGGATATGAAGAAAATTAAGGCCACTATCACTCTTGATGAACTAGCACAAATCACATAGAAAAATGAGATCTTATGGAAGTCCATCATGAGTAAGTTTGTTGCATAAAAGTCTAAAATAGCCAACACAAACATTATATACAATATCAAGCATGAGGTTCCCCCTTTCTTATTAACCATTTAGGTGTTTGGAAAGAATATACATAATGTTTTGGTAGATTCTAGATCTTTAACAATAATAATGCCAAATTCCATTTGTCAAAATCTTTGTTTGAACCTAGATTCATCTGAGAGGAATGTCTCATAGCTAAATAAGACACTAGTGCCTATTCTGGGAGAACTTAATGATGTAAGAATTCAAGTTTCCTTAGAACCTAGAGTACATATGACTATCAACATATTGGTAGTGTATATTCCACAAGGATATGGATTATTATTGAGAAGAGATTGGTTAAAGACATTAAATGGATATATTTACATATACTTCTCACATATTTGGCTATCATAGAGAGGCATTGCTAACCAAATTAGGATCAATCAATGCTAAAGATGAATCATATTATTACATAGTACAACACCACCAATGAAAAATTAAGTAATAAGCTCCCCAGTCTTTTAATTTATACATTTACTATGAAACATTAAATGTAGGGAGAAATTTAGGGCCCTTCCCAATTATGGACCCTCCATTTTGATGAAGCAAGATTCAAATAAGGATAAATTATTGGTGTTTATCTAGTCGATCCACATGAAAATATATTTGTTATCAATGTACATGATCCAGTTCCTATGTAAAAACAAAGTAAAATATAAGACCTTGATTATAGGATTATAGTTTGCCCTCAAGAATAATGTCAAGGAATTATTGGTATGCAAAGACTCTAAACTCATGATCAACTAGGTAAGAAATAAATATCAATGAAAATTGTCATATTAAAATAATTAAAATCATAAATCTTGTGATTTAATTGAATAATTTTAGTATTTCAACATATTGGCCTTTTCAAGAAAACAAAACCAAGTTGTTGATTCACTGGCTACCTCAGTAGCAAATTTGGCACCCCTATAGGAGTCAAAAGTGAAGAAGTTATCCATTTAATCAGTACCTTGTCCTTTAATACCAGATAATGTTAAAAAATTTCAAGTGTTTAATTATGACCAATAGATTATTTAGTTTTTTATAAATTCAATACAATTTAAGTCTCAAATAATTGATGATAAGGAAATAATTCATAGCTGCCATGAAGAATTGGATAAAGAGGATATTATCCAGCTATAGGAGAATTTTATCTCCTTAGGGATGGTCTCCTTGTAAAGGAACTTTGATATGGACCCTCAAGCATAATCACAAAAGTAGATCAAGGTTAATGAATCCAAATTTAGATCAAAAAATGTAGGTGATGAGAGGAATGCACACTTCATTAATATTAGATTAAACTTCACACCAAACAAAAGGAAAAGGGTTAAGGAATTGATTATTAGGTATAAATATGTGATTTCATGGACCTATGATGAATTATTCAATCCTAATTTCATCAACCATATAATTCCACTCAACCCTGATCATAAACTGTTTAAGTAAAGATAAAGGCTAGTTAATCTTATCTTGGAAGCCTTGATCTATAAGGAAGCAGAGAATATGATAAATTTTATGATAGTTTTTATTATCAGGCATTCAACTTGGGTGGATAATCTAGTTTTGATAAAAAAGAGTGGTAAGCAGACTATGTGTTGACTTTAAAAATTTGAATAAAGCTTTAGTGAAAGATAATTATCCTTTGCCCTTCCTATATGAGGTAATACAAACTATAAATGAGTCTAAAATGATGTCTTTCTTAGACATATTTTTGAGATATAATCAAGTACTAGTTGAATTGGAGGATTACATGAAAACAATGTTTGCTACAAAATGGGGATTATATGCATACAAGTGAATGACATTAGGGTTGATCAATGCTAGAACTACTTTTTAAAGAGTGATGGATCATGCATTCTAGGGACTAATAGGCAAGTGCATAATCATATACATGGGTGATCTCACTATTTTCTCTAAAAAATAGAGTTGATCATATTGACCACCTTCAATCCATTTTTAAATGGTACAGGAAGTTTAGTGTATCACTAAACCCTAATAAGAGTATATTCAACATTACCAAAGGCAATATTCTTGGCCACATTATTACTAAATATAGGATTACCATTGAACCATATCAGATTTAGGGAATTTCAAAAATAATGTTCCCAAATAGTAAAAAGGAGTTTAAGTCTTTCTTTAAGAAAATTAATTTTGTAACTAAATTTATATCAATATGTTTAGATATTAGTAGGCCCCTAAACACAATGCTCAAGCAAGATGCCAAAATGAAGTGGACACCTAAAGCTAAAAAATATTTCTAAGACATAAAGAAGGTTATTTCTCAAGCCCTAATGTTGGTAATCCCATAATTCACTAAAGACTTTTTCTTGTACTTATTTACTCCAAATAATACTATTATTGTCATACTTACATATAAAAGGGAAGAAATTGAGCGTCATATTATGTTCATGAGCACTAAATTGAAAGATGAAGAGCTTAAATACTACATCCTCTAGAATAAGTCCATTGCCATAATATCATATCTTGATGTCAAGCTTATGCTAGGACATAATGAATTGGGAAAGAATAGAGGCAAATGGATGGCAAAGTTAAATGAGGTTGATATTGAAATTAAATGTACCAGGATCATTAGAGGACAAGGTATTGTTTATTTAACGACTAAATTAGACCTATGAATCACCATCAAAGAGGCCTACCAAACATAGTTTTCCCAAGAGGATTGGTATTTAGGTATTATTCAATTCTTACTCACTAAAACATGCCCTTAGTAACTCAAGATAGATAAAAAGAGAGATTTAATACTTAAAGTATCTCATTATATGATCAGGAAAGGAATACTCTATAAGAATAGATATGAAGGCATCTATTTAAGATGTGTGTCATGTGAAGAAGCTCATGAGATCTTGGAAATTTTGCATCAAAATATTGGCAATGGCCATCCATCTAGAAATACTATATCTCA
>JARHVA010004686.1:1370000-1472250 GCA_037957365.1 Torreya grandis
TCATTCAAATAATTTTGGTCTTCATAAAATATTTTTTCAATAACTTTATTTTCAAAACTTTTCTTCAGATCATTTGTTTTTGTTGACAACTTAGTTTTTGGTAACTTTTATTCAAAATATTAGTCTTTGACAAATTAGTCTTTAACACTTCTTAATTGTCAACTTTTCTTTGGAAACTTTGGTGTCGAAAGGTTTTGGTTATTCAAATACTTTATCTTTGGTAGATTTTAATCTAAAGGTTTTATTCAGAGCCTTTCTCTATAGTGACTTCTCAAATGATAATCTTTCTAGAGAGTACTTAGTCTTCAAGAACTATTCCTTTGACAAGTTTTATTTCTAGGTCTTTTGCATAGAATATTGGGCTCACCATATCATAATATTAGTCCCAAAGGCAAAGATATACTTCCCTGACTAAAACCTACAATGACATGTGTAAAAAGGAAAAATAAACACCATGGCACATGAAATAAGTAAGCATCTTATGAGGCATGTACACTAGGACTAGGGGGTCAAATTTGAATTGAGTGAAGGTGATGAGCTCATAGATGTTGGTTATTAATAGTGCATAAACTATAATGAAGGTAAAAATATCTAATATCAATCCCCCTAACCATATTTACCTCATTTTATTTTCAAGAGCTTGAGTGAACATATCCTTCTACAAGCTCAAAATCCCTAGCTATGTATATAATGACCTATAACTCATGTAATTAAATTTTAAACAACCATTTTTGAAATCATGAATCACACCAACATTCATCTAAAGTAATGGTGTTTTCATCTAGAGTATATAAGTGAGCCTATGCACCATCTAGGTTTTCCTTCAATGACTCCATTGAATACTTAGGCATGGTTTTTGATGTAATTATGTTCTATAAACTTCATGTCAATTACTCATCTCTATGGGAGGTCATAAATAATGTTGATTTATTCACATTAGAAGATAACATCTCAGCCAAGGAGAAATAACATAAGGCTAACCTACTACCATTCAAATGATAGGCACTTCATTACATAGATGCCAAATCAAAATTCATGTCATGCATCAAATTGCTACAAGGCATGTTCTTTGAAGGAAAAATTTTACATGGTGGTTATCTACACTATGTAGATAACAATAAAGTTATGGAATACATATTTTGATATGTAGTCATGATGTATTTAAGTCTCCATATTTGATATGTTACATTAAAATTACATATTATAGTCACTCAAAAGAAAAATAATAATGTGGAGCGAGCATTAGGGAAGTGACTTCTCATAGGCAAGACTTTAACTATCAAATAATATACCAAGAATCTGATCCCTAACACACATTTTAGGATGGCAATTCACATAGACATGGCATTGTTTAACTAACTCTTTAACCAACTAAGCATCTACTTATTATATTTATAATGGGTACCAATTCTAGATTGTCTCATTATTTTAGAGCACACTTATGCATTAGGGGAGGTCATCAATGCCCACCTTCATGAAAAAATTATGCACAAGGATAAGAGGCCCCAAGGTGGAATTTTTGTATGATGTCATATCTTATATATATTAATGAGAACCATATACAGAGATAATGGGGTTATATAGAGTCTCAACCTTGATTTTATCAAGAATAAAATATTTGAATTTTATTCTTTCATTCACATATATGCCTAGGTAAGGAATATTTCCAAGATTACAGAGGACCTCTATCCTTAGGTTTGGATGGAAATTCATGGCCACCCTTTGGCCAATATTTCAAGTATTATTTCCAAAAAACTCACTAATCTAGGTGATTATCGTCTCTACCCTAATTATACAATCATCATGGTTACTAGTTATAAGGTAGACCCTCTTCAACTCATCAAGTTTGTCCCCTACAAAGGGACAAATAGGTGATTGCCTTCTAAATATAGAATGGTATAGATGAAGATCTGATAAAGAAAAATTAAGGCAATATTGACATCTCCCATATCATTATTATGAGGATGTAGTATATATTTTTGAGGCATTTTTGGGAAGTTGGGAATGTAAAGAGAGATTATGCATTGGCTACTCTACCCCATAGGGATTAGGACCCCCATTGGAGAGTACAAAAAATAATTCATAGCCTTGGAATCCCATACAAACATGATCCATTAGATCATGACTTATTATTCCTTAATGCTAACTATGATGAGGAAGCAAAGGAAAGGGTTACAAATGTGGGCTTAAGTAAATACTTATTGAGGGTGATACAAGACCACCCCTCCCTTACACTCAATCAAGCTAAATTCAAGATCCTACCACTAGGGGTATGGAGATCATCTAATTTCTAGAGTAGTAAGCCTTACCAATAGCTAATAGACCAAGGTCTAGATCCCCAACATCCATAAATTGTTAAAGAACATGAACAAAAACAAGAGATATAATAGATATCAGATACTACATAATAATAAAATAAATAGACTCCTCTAGTTAAATAATCTACTATTGAACTAAGGAGTGTTAAATAGGAACTAGCAGAGGAGATAACATAAGAAAATAATAACACAAGTAGGGAAGAGATGGAGATCATTTTCTTGGATTATTTTGATGAGGAATAAATGGCACATATTATGATATCTTCAACAACCCTAACATTTATTATGGCTCTCCCTCTTCTTATCCAATAGTTGATTGCTCCACAAACTAATAAAACAGCACTAAGCTATACAAGTAAACCAAATGGGGAGAGACCTTAGACCCCATCCATAGAAGTAATTGGTAGAGAAGCACAACCTTTAGTTTAAGGTGATCCAAGTCAAGATGTGGATGAAGAAGAGCTACAACAAGTCATGGTCTTGAGATTAAAATCACTAAAATCAAAGGCACCCCTCAATGGTAATCAATATGGTAAGGATTGTCTCTTCACTAACCCCCTAGGCCTTTATTCTCTTACATCATTACCAGTTTCTTCTACCATGACTTTTCTAGTTGTTTCCAATTTCATTCTTATGCAATCACTCTCTACAGGTCTTTTTTTCATTTCTCCCACCTCTACTCTTCTAATCACCACTTTTAATTCTTCAAACATTGCCCCTATAGTCTCTACTCCTTCAATATCCATCCCTTCAACAATTTTTATTACCATCCCAACCACCTATGCTCCCACTCTTTCACTCTCCACCTCTATGCCCATAACCACCAACTAATCCATCACTCAAATAACTACCTCCTCTACCCAAATGGGTTCACCACTACCTTCTTCAGACCATAATAGTAATATAAACTAAATTATCCCTAAAAAGGAAAACTATATATGTTGTGCACCCCATGCCATAATTCAAAAACATAGACTGGTCAAAAATAGTTTGGCCCTCAAAGCCCAAACTCTCCACTGAGCCTAAACCTGAGCATGAAGATCATGCACAAATAGAAACACAACCATTATATCTATCAAATATCATTCTTTTAAACTAGGCTAAGGAGTTAGCAGCCTTAGCTTCTAAGAGGTCTAATCTAAAGATCATTGAGCTTACCACTATAAGCTCACTTTTTCACAAAACCACAACTTTAATGTAGAGGATCAGGAAAAGAAAGATTACAGATAGCACTACGAGGGGGTTGATTTTGGAGGAAAGATAAGAAGTTTAGTATTTTTTAAAAAGGTAAGATAAGAAGAAGGGTTAGTTCCCATTAATTTAGGACCTCAAGTCCTATATGGAGACCCATACTGAAGCATTATTGGCCATCTATGAGGGAATGGAGTTAGCTAAAAAATAACTAGAAGAAGAGATGGAAATTCTCAGGGAGTAGTAATAGGTGATTAAATTTCCCTATAGTATAGAGTAAGATGTGTATAATGTGGCACTAAGTTTGTATGAAATTTTGGATACAATTCACTTGTTGAGAGTCTAATTGGATCCACATATAAATTCAATAGCAAAATTGTTTAAGCTCTCAGAGAAGATGGAAAATAAATTGAATTTATTGGTATTATACACTCCTAATAAGGAATTTGGTTACTTAGATCTGATGACCCCTTTAGATGCAACTAATGTATTGAATTTAGTAGTCATTAGAACCCAAGAGGCCTGAGATTGGGTGTCTTCTTTGAAACCTTTGGTGAATAAGATTATAGAAGAGGAAAAACAAGCAACACAAATTTTGGATGGACTTGAATTGATGGGATCTTAGGATACCATGTGGAAGATGGTATCCAAGACATTTTTTTATTAGATGATTCAACAAGTCTTAGATAATTTCAAACAAATTTTACAAGGACTGATCTTGGAAGTCATTGAGGTAAAGCTAAACACATCAAGGAAGAAGGCAACAAAAGTAGAAGTCTTCTAGGTTGGCTTTAGAGCTACCAAGATAGAGAATACAAGGCTGATAGAATTAATAGGTATGGTAACCATACCTCATATCCTTGATATGAAATTTATTCATGCACATCAGGCTAAAGCATACAAATATTATCAAGAGTTAGATGTAAAGAAGAAAGCAACATCAATGCCACCTATTAGTTTTACTCCCTAGAACCCACCTATAGTGCCATTTATAATACTACCTTCAAATTTAGTCCCTTATGTCTCAACAATTACATAAATGCCACCTCATAATATAGCTCCAATTATAAATCTAGTCCAAAAAATTATTACATTTCTAAGTATAGCTCTAGTTATAAGTTTAATTCCATAAACTTTAAAAAGTGTTAAGCAAAAGCTGGTATAACCTATGTCAAAGGTTATTTTTGTACAATTTTTCATGTAATTATTACAAACTAATAGTTAAGTTTTATTATGTCCATGTTATAATTAAACAAACTATTTTTTATTAGCATGCACACATTGCATGTCCAAGGCATCTATAATTTATAACATGCAACTAAGACTTATTATCTAGTCATTTAGGATGTAATGAAAGTTTTCTATACCTAGAAGATAAGGCAACCCCTTCCCCAAGTTATTTATATACATGTAGAACTTTATTTTCAAAGGGTCAAAATTTTGGGTCAATATATAGGAAGAGATCAAGGGATTTATGGCCATACAACTATGTTTTTTATTTCTTCTTCCTTATCTACGTTAATGAAGTTGAAATTTCTTTATCTATATTAATTCAATTTTGAAGTGTGATAATGCTATAGATGAATCTAATTATATCAATTTATAAACATTGATCATAGATGTGCAATAAAAATTGAGGATTGGTATATTTCATTGGTTTAAGTGATTAGTATAGGTTTAAGTGATAATATGAGGTGCACATAGGTATCTATTTTGTTATAGTCATTTAAGCATGAGTTATAACTATCCTAGATAACTTTCTAGTCTAAACTGTAATCTCTCAAGTAAGGGTGTAAAATAGTATCCCTAAGGAGAGAAACATTTATTTGAGATCTTTGAGTATCCTATATTAATTATGATAGACTCCTAACCATGATTGTTCATGAGTGTGCAATAGATACAATGGTAAACATTAGTCTTGGAGATACTTGTCCACCAAATAAGTAGTCTTAGAAGCCACCTCTTAGGAACATAAAACCTTCTTTTCTTCCTCACCCTTCTTTCCCATTTTGAGTTTCTTTGGGATTTTCCTACCTTAGAATAATTCTCCACCCATCCAACTTTCCTAGTGATTAATTTCTATTGCATTCCATGTATCCATCCACAAAACCTAGTTAAACAACCCACAATCTCAACCTATTATTCCATCACCTGGTTGTTTTAACTACATACCTATAACTCATACCCTAAATTGGAACCCCATTCCATAGAGATACGAAAAAATTAGAGGCTACCTCACTCAAAATTTATGTGGTGTGCATAAAACTCACATCATCATGCCCTAAGCTAGATACTACAAGCAACATAATGAAGCAAAAAAATATAAATTTTTAGTTCTTACATATAGAAAATTATCATTTTGTCAAAATGGTGATAATTGTTCTTATCCATATAATTACATGTTAGATTAGTGAGTCCTATAATATTAAAATAATAAACTATCATTAGGAATCATCAAGGTTCATATCATTTCCCTATACAAGACCTGAGATGGCTACAAATCAATTAAAAGTTGAGTCAAGAATTTTATAGTCTATAAGTAGGGAAGGTTTCCTTTATTGGAACATAATACTCATCTACATATGGTGAGGGAATACATGGTCATTGAATAATAACCTTATAGTTGAGGGTCATAAGACAAAGCTCTAAATCTAAATCATTTTCCCTTGAAGGGGTTGTTAGGATGGAGCCATAGGAGTGAGAGATGGAAAAGAAAAAAATCGGTGACTACTTGAGGAGAATGAGAAATAGGAGGTGGGGGTTTAACTTACATGGCCATAAGGACTTTACCAATATAAACTTAATAACTTGGCTCCCCTATGGGCCAATACATAGTTGTATGGGTCTTGGCATTTCTATGGACTGCATTATTCTTCTTAATAGATACTATTCTCCACCCATCATAATTATAGGGTTTTGAATTAGATAAAATTTTATTTTGAGGAGTAGAAGAAGTGGGGACAATTAGAGGGAATTCTCTAATCATATGGTCCAAATTAACACCAAAAACAAGTGTTTTGGAGGTTGATATAAAGTACATGTTGTGTAAATTGATTATTACCTAGTTGAATCTCAATATACTCTTTGATATATTTGAAAATATATATTTGTAAATAAACCCTTCTCTAGGGACATGATAAATATAATTTCTATTGTTCATGGAAAATAAATCATCCCAAAGGATTGATGAGATAGTAAAAAAAAATCCATGGAGAAAGAGGTAAGCCTAGAAATTTTACCCATGCTAGGATTTTATGTTTAGCTTGTTCTGAGACTTTAATGTCTTGGGTCTAATGGGAGAAAATAACTGAATTTTTTCATATATAATAGGGACCATGATTAATATTAAATTTTTAATGTTCATGGTTTATGAAATGAAAATTCATGAAACCCTTAGTGAGGTTTTGGACTCCTAGTTTCACCCCATCGCCTTATCAATGGAAGTACACCTAGTATGTTAACAAGCTCTTTGGAAGGACTTGACCCAAAAATTAATAAACCAAGGTAAAATTTTAAAAATCATTACAAGATTTATCAAACTCTAATAAATAAAGAACCACATCTAGTAGAGGAGTATCAAGATCAAAATTAATACCTCATGGTAGACCTTTGGGATAAAATTTGAGCTTGTTTTGGTGCCATATTTTCTCATGATCCTAATAAAATTATACATAAATGGTTGTGGTGTATATTTAATAAAGTAAAGGTATCACTACCTAAAGGATGGAAGGTAAGCCTAACTTAGTTAAATAAATGCACTATCAAAAAAGAATTAATCCCGCCTAGATTAAATGATAGATTAATGGTGTGAAGGATGGGGAAACCCTAAAATCCCATAGAAATCTAGTTTTAAATATGACTTTCCAAAAATATTTAGTCAAAACTCATTAATTTATTCATTTTTATAATATGGGTTGTAAAAATACATGCAAATTATTGTGGCATGTAGAACCTTATTGGACCTACATGTTGATTGTTGGGGTTTGTAGTGCCTTATTTTAGAACCATGATATCCTTACATGGGTTGTGAGGTTGGAGCCACCATTGTGTATGAATCAATGAGGATTTCATGGGTTGTACCTACATGAATATTTGGAATTTTTTCTTGAGAGGTTATATTATATGATAGTTTTTTTTTTCATTTTTACATAGGATTATCATTTTTACTATGACTCCTGAAGCAATTTTCTTGCCACTTATTTGTGAGTTTATCATTAAGTGATGTAATAATCTCCTATAATGATCATGATAGTAATAATTCATGTTGTAATAGTCCTTCTAAAGTGATTAATTTATAAGGCATTGTATCAAATATGAGTCATGACCTTTGGATGTTTTTGGATGCCTTTTGAGAACCTTTTTTTATAATAGGCTTGTTTTATGAGTGTGTGTCCTTAGGTATAACATGTACCTTCATAAAGTTATTGAATGGTTAATTTGACTAAGACTTGTGAGTGCATTTTGTGCACCATGTTTGATTGGTGAGTACCAAAAATAGATCATGAGTTTCATGAGTAAGAGATCATATAAATTTCTCAATAAGCATTAATATATCTCCTTAGTGATTTTTAGACCTTTTAAATTATAATTAAAATCATAAGGGGCCACTTGTGATATGTGTAGTGGGTGTTTTACACACATGATATATTACTCACTTAGACAAGTGTGTGCCTATTTTATCAAGTTTTATGCCTTGATAATGCTAATTTTAGGGGAGGGGATATTAGAACAACCATAAAACATTGATACCAGATTTTAGTGGTGGGTATCTTCATCATAGTGGAGGAGGTTATTATTTTATTTTATTGTCTTTTTTTGTGTAGGAATTTTTTGACGGATTGATATTCCATATGTTCTTTAGAATTTTGGAAAAGGTATAGTTATAGTTATTACATAACTAGCATCAAGAGGAGTCAACACACACTCTTTCTCTCCATCAAGTGATATCTCACCCTCTAGTGATGTAGACATAATTATATTGACTTGAATTAGATATTCTATTAGATTAAGTGATGTGTTACTTATGATCAAATATATGTACTATTTGTGTGGATTCATCTACATCCCTCATCCTTCATAAGATAACTATTATGACATGAGATTACACCCTTTTAGAAGATTTATTTAGGCTCCTCCACTCCCAATCATAATATGGGAATAACCCCAAGATGTGGGTATCTTATAATAGGGTTGAACCTCCAAAGAAGGTCAACTTCCTTTTGATGGATCACGTAAACTAATGATTCTACTTGGAAAAGTTTTACAAAGAGGGTAATATGGATCCTAAGAGAGATAACAAAGTGATGCACCAAATTTAAATGAGGGTCTCATATTATTGAACCCACAATAGATCTGCACAAGATAATACTAGCTCACACAATCTCATAATCTAGCTAATTTCATAAACTAGGTTCAAGAAGCAATGAATGAAAACAAAAAAGAGTTCTAAGACTCACACCAAGCTCACATAAATGCTATAAATAAAATGGATTAAAACTTGTAATAGGTTAGAATCACCTTAAAATAGGTCAGAAAGAAAGATGATGGATATGGAAAAATCTCTTTCACAAGGCCATCATACACAAGCTTAATAAACACTAACCCTAGGTAAGAAATAGGTAAAAGAAGTATTTTATTGCATCAAGAGGTAATCCTTACAAATTTTGATAGAGTTTGTACTTATTAATTTAGATTCCCTTTCTCTTTAGGAAATGAGAGAGAGTCTAACAATATGAGAGAGAGAGAGAGAGAGAGAGAGAGAGAGAGAGAGAGAGAGAGAGAGAGAGAGAGAGAGAGAGAGAGAGAGAGAGAGAGAGAGAGAGAGAGAGAGAGAGAGAGAGAGAGAGAGAGAGAGAGAGTTATAAATGAGAAATAATTGGTAATATAAAGAAAGGGCAAAGAGAGAGAAAAACACCCCATCAAAGATCATTAAATTAGCTTCCACATTTTAATGAATTCTCTACCATATTTTGATAGAATTTGTACTAGTTATTCATTGATAATCTATCTTTCATTTGTCCCAATAGACACTGGATCTTTGCATTAGTTGATAAATACACTAGAAGACCAAAATGTGCTTAGGATGATGCGTCATGATCATGCTATGAGAAAAAAAAACCCTTAAAGACATCAAAAATCTATTATATGCTCCAACTACTTTTTCTAACTACCAGATCTCCATCTTGGGACATACACTATCTTCCACTTGACTTGATTATGAAGACAAAATCTTCATATCTTTGGACTTGACACAACCATGATTATGTCTAATTTGAGCAACTAAGTACTTGCTTGTCAAAGTTTAGACTATTTTGGAAGATAAGACACTCTTCCATATTTTGTTTATACCTAAACCTACTCCATATTGAATATAGATTCACTATAGATTGAAAACCAATCTCATTTATTGGTTTTCTTATATCTATCATGTCAATGAAAACCTACAGCCTTTATAACTTCATTCCAGAACTATATTAAGTTTAAACAAACCTATCTTCCTCTAAATATTTTGTTAGTCAAGAATCTACTACATATAAAGATATTCATTTTAAAAGAGAATGAACACACCATGGATTAATCCTATAACAAGGTTCGATAGTCTCTAAATCATCGACCATAGGTCCTATCTAACCTTTAATGGTGATGAATCTTTATTATTGACAGTCCTAATTATATGAATATGCCTACTTAATGGTGTTTGATTAAGATTTTATGGTGATGTATCCCTTTAAAATATTGATCTACTTTGACTTGAATCACATTGTTCTCAATTTAAAGTCTCTTGGCTTTGACTTTTAATGTCAACCATTGATCATGACTAAAGCTTCCCAAATTATGTCATTTTTTTAGCTCCCCATTTGTTCCATGGGACCTATAGTTAGTACTTGTTAGTTCCTATGCTTGTGAGACATGGTGACCTTGTATTCACCCTTAGAAACATTGACTCTTTGACTTTATGTGCACAATTAATCTTCTTTTGTATAGTTTGGATGCATATCATTGATTTTCTTGGTAGTTACCATGGTTTTGATGCTTGGTAGCTTCTCATTTACTTTTGGGATTTGTTAAATCATTGAATTATCACTCATTGTTGATCTGATTTATTTGATTGAACATGCTCCATTGATATTTGGGTACCCACTGACTTTGTTGATCACCATGCACTGTTATATCTTCATTTAGGCACTTAAGATCTTGACACTTGTCAATCCCATATTTATCCTCAAGAACATTTGAATTCAAACTGATATTTATCATATCTTTAACTTGACATCTTTGTGGACATCCCATTATACTTTTTTAACTTTAAACATTTATATATTGATATAGAAAACTCATCTAGACAATAAATTTGTAGAGGATGTCAAAGGCATGAATAAATTCATGTCTATGTAATATTTTGGCTTGATTAACTTCTTAAATGTATTTATGAATATGTGTAACTAGATTGACCTATTTATCTCTACATGACGTGTTATGATGGTCTAGTTCTTCTAGACTTACTCTTATCATATTTTGATCTTTTAAGGCTTGAAGAGCCCTTGAGAATTTATGCCAACCTACTCTATGCCCACCCTAAATTCCATGTACACCTTAAAAACCAACTAGTTCCTTTCTCTTACAACTCTAGACCTATTTTTCAAAGATCAAAAATTTATAATTCAATATTGCTTAAAGTGTTTCAAAATATTTGTAGATGACATTTGTTCTTCTTCTTCTTCTTCTTCATTTTACCATCCACTCAATCAAGAACTATGGTCATCTTGTCACTATATACTAGGACCTATAGAAATTTATCTATCTAGGAAAAAATTTATATGTAGGCCAAAATTGGCAAATATTTCTATAAAAATCCTAGGATTGCATGCCTACTATGAAAAAAATAGTATCCTTGATCTAGTCTATTTTGCATACAGAGTTGAGTATTTTATCTCAGCTAAGGTGAAGCTAATACAAAGTTTCCTCTTTATTGAAAACCTCCTCTTAAAATAAAAAGGACCAAAATGAAACAAAATAATAACATTATACCTAAGACACTTATTGAAGGGAAACATCGAGCTAAAGGAAATGTGCACAGTGTACTTAGAGGAAAACATGAAAATCTACTCTAATATATACAATAGTGTACAACAAATGCAAACTCTTCTAATAAAAATTCTTTGAATGAATGTTATTAATTGGGATGGGTAATACCTCTCCATAAAGTTGGGCAAGTTGAAAAGCATTATGTTGTTTTCATTTATGGATCAAATAAAGACCACTCCAAGAAATATCAAACTTGATGTGGTTTCCTAGCTTGTCCTTATTTGAGTCCCATTTGAGTACTAGGTTACCTTATTTAAAGTCCCTTGATATGGCTCTCTTGTCAAAATATTTCTTGACTTGAACTTGATGTGACTCTAATGTATTAATTACAAGGTCCCTAATTTCTTCAAGTTCCATGAGCTCTATCATCCTCACATTCATAGGTTCACTCTCCATCAACTCAAGCGATGTGCTAACTCCAAGGTAAATAGTTCAAGAGAGATGGGTAGTTTGGCCTCTCTTCCATATACTAGAACATATGGGGAGTTTCCAATGGAAAATTTGGGAGTCACTCTATCATCCCATAAGGCTATCCTTAGCTTTGTATTCCAAACCTTGATTTTACTCTATGGTTGTCTTAATAATCCTTATCAAGTTTTTATTTATGGACTCTACTAGTCCATTGACTTAGGGGTAGTAATTAAAGGATTTACTAAGGTATATGCCCAACTTAACTACCCATTCACTTGTCTTCATGCTAATAAATTCCAAGGCATTATCTAAAATTATAGTAGCTGGTACACCAAACCTAGTCACTATGTTGTTTTAGAGGTCGAACACTAATGTTTCATTAGCATCTTTCAAGTAAATTAATTCCACCCACCTAGTGAAGTAGTCAATATAAGTGAGAACCCATTTATTTCCTCCACCAAAATATGGATTAATCATTCCTATGAAGTCTAAAACCCATTGCATGAAGGGTTGTTCTACCTATATTGGGTTGAGAGGAAGGGCTGTTAATTTTTGCTTTCCTAAAAATATAGCACACTTGTGACATTTTTTGACCCATGTATAGGCATCTTTGAAAAGTCTAAGCTAGTAATAACTAGCTCATTACCTTTTCTATTGTTTTTTTTAGAGTAAAATATCCTCTTACAAGTCCAACATAGATTTGATCCAAGTGTTTTGTCACTTGATTATCATCTATGCATCTAAGAAATAATCTATTGAGGTATTTTCTAAATATAACCCCATTAACTTATGCATAAGGTATGGAATAAATTCTAAAATACCTTATTTTTTCTCTATCTAAACCTTGAGGGCACTCACCTATTAGTAGGAAATGTGTCATATCTTAGATCCAACCATTGTGAAGTGGATGTGCATCTATTTTGAGCCATCTTGAGTTACAAAAATAACTTATTTATGTTCTTGAAGATCACCAACCATACACCCACATAAGCCTTTACCTCTTAAAAACTTAGTTACTTTAATCTCCACATCATATTCCATGACTTTGGTAATCCATCCATCCCTTTTTCATTCAAATCCTTGTTAAGAAGGAAATCCATTACTCTAGGATGAGATAGCATTAGATGAACCTTGCTATTAGAGAGCATTGGTCTAAAATTTATGAGGCTTCTCAAAGCTATAAGAACCTAATTTTCTATGAAAGTGTACCTTGCCTCATACCCCACTAGCCCTTGAATAAAAGAGGCAATTAGCCAATCTAGTCCTTCACCATTCTTCTACATCAACATAACTGATATGTTATCAACATTGGCAAAGGCGTACAATATGAAGTCCTTTGAGAAATCAAGATTTATGAATCAGGGTTCTTGGGCAACAGATTTCTTAATGGATTAAAATGCTGCTTTACCTTCATTTGACCAAGAAAACACTTGTCTCTTCTTTAGCATGGTAGTGATGGGTTTGATTAGGTTTGAAAAACTAGGTATAAACTTTCTCAAAAACTTTATTTTTACAAGGAAGCTCTGGATTCCTTTCTTATGCTTAGGTAAAGATATTTCTATGATACCACTTATTCTATTAGAATCAATGGATAAACCTTCATTTGAGACAATGTGACCTAATAGTTTGACTTCATAAACAACAAACACAAATTTATTAGGATTCAAAGAGATCCCATACTCTCTACATCTCTCAAAGATCAACCTTAGATGATCTAAGTGTTCACTGGATTTATTGGAGAAAATTATGATGTCATCCAAGTAGACCAGTACCATTTGGTTCAACAACCCTTGGAAAGCCATGTCTATGGCTCTTTGGAAATTTGATCCTACATTTGATAACCCAAAAAGCATCTTATGATAAGCATATGTTCTCCACTTGGTGGTGAAGGTAGTCTTCTACTGATTATCTTCTTTTACTAGTACATGGTTGTAACCTAAATATACATCCATAAGGGAGAAATGTTCTAAACTACTAAATATTTGAATTATTTTCTCCATGGATGGTAGGGGGTAGTGATCATTCAAAAGACTCTATTTAGGTCTCTAAAGTTAACACACAATCTGATCTCCCCATTCTTCTTCCTTATAGGTATTAGGTTGGCTACCCATGAGGAGTACTTGATGGGAAAGATGATATTAGATTAAAATAATTTGATCAACTCTTTCCTCATAATTTTTTCTATTTTGGGGTTTATGGGCCTTTGATTATTCTAGATAGGATTGGCATTAACCTCTAATTTTATAGTAGGTTGGGCTAACTTGGGATCAAAACCATTTAGGTCACTATACTCCCAAGCAAAAATATCTATATATTCTCTATAGAGCTCAATGAAATCATGATTTTCAGCCTTAATGCTTACCTTTCCAATCTTGAGGAGTTTGTCTTTGAGGATTAAAACTCTTTCATAGTTTTCCTCATTAGTTTATAACACTAATTTATCTTTCCTCATATAGTCTCCCTCATGGAAAAGACCTTCAAGGGTGATTATCCCTTTAGGAATCTTGTTGGATTTTAATTGAACTATTTTCTCCTCATATTGATGTTGAAGACTTTCTTGGTTCATTAAGGAGAAATCTGATTCCTATTGTAAGAAACATGTAATTTTTTTATCATTATCAAAAACCTACCAATGAACTTTATTATCTAGCACTAATGGTCTTACCACCACCTTAATATGTGGTTGCACTTTGGGCTTTTGTAACTCTTTGGGGATATCAAATTGATCTCCTATAACTATTAATCAATCAGCATGCTCATTCTAGTTCCTTGTCACTACTTTAATGTTAAAGGCCTCAAAGTTTTAGTGATATTCTAGCCTCTAACCTGATGCACTATCAATTCACTAGCCCCATAAAATTGTAATTGTTTTATCCCTCTCTTACTATCCCATTAAAGGCCATGGATAATGCCTTCATATTCTAATTCATTTCAAGAGCAACTAAATTGAAATTTGTGAGAGGAGAAATAGTTATAATTATAGGGGGATACTATCATTGCACTTGCACACACTCCATGTTTTTTCCTTGAAACATTAATGAATAATTTACATAGGCCACTAGATTCTTATTGATGTCTAATAAGGGATGATAGAGACTTATTCTCTTCATGTAAGCAATAGACACCCATGTCTCTTTCCTTGACACCTTTTAATGGATAAACCAACTGATTGTCATTCCATAGCTCATAGAAGAACATATCTAGTATCTCCTTAGGATAAGTGCTTATTTATTGAACAACTATGAATTCATCCTCATCAAGGATGGTGCAATTAATGTTTGTGTTATTTAGACCATAAGGTTTAATGTTGAATTATGCACTAGGATCAACTTTGAAGGATACCTTAGTCTCATATCTTATTCTAAAATCCATGTATGACCTATATACCACTAGATATCCTCTAATATTTGTTATGAATTCGCTAGATAAGCATAATGCAAAATGAGGAGGCACATCATGAATTAATACATCTTGAGCCACTAAGATGCTAGGGCAAGCATGTATCAATTTGAGATATCTTATGATACAAGATGGTTTGGTTGAATATCTATCAAGTTACATTACTCCCTTAGACTAGGGATCATATTTTATACCAAGCTAATCAGCTATATACTTTGGTATTACTAAGGTACTAGCCCCACTATCTACCAAATAATCATGTACCAAAGAAATGCTAATGATCATAGAAATATAGAAGGGAGGAGGTTTGACCATTTTACCTGATTGCCTTTCACTAGGTCCTTTAAGTGCATTAGTGAGAACCACATTTTCCTTGCTTGGTGGCTTCTCATTAGCTTTGATATTTGATAATCCTTATTTAAGGATATCCATCTATCCTAACATGAAAAACATGTCTCACATTAGACTATTTCATCTTTTCTATAATGTTGATGGCTAAACCACTAGCCTTTGGTTGTGCTTTAGGAGCCATAAATGTACTTTAAATTTATGATTTTTGGGTGTTAAGCACGAAATATATTGAGAGGGGGGGTGAATTAGAATATTATATATCTTATAAAACTTTCCCTTTATCAAATTCCATTTAATCAAAAATTCAAGATATGCAATAAAACTTAAACAATAAACATCACACAAGAGAGAGACAGCATATATAACATGGAAACCCAATGTGGGAAAAACCACAAAGAATCAATCTCAAATATATTTGTGAGAACAAACCCATAGGAGCACCATACCCCTTTTCTAAATACAAACCTTAGCTACAATTCATGAGCACCAATCCACAAGAGCTTCAAACCCCTTTGCCAAGCACCAACCTAGCTACTATTCATGAGCACCAACCCATAGGAGCACCAACCCAACAACAATTCATGAGTGCCAACCCACAGGAGCACCAACCCCTTTGCCAAGCACCAACTCAGCAACAATTCGTGAGCACCAACCCACAGGAGCACCAACCCCTTTGTGTATACCACACACCTATCTCTCAATGTTTCTATCTCAACAAATAATAGATCAATACAAATCTCTTTCCTCTCTCTCACTTTTGCTCTTCTAAGCTAGATATAACAAATAAAAATCATATTCATCTCTCACAATTGCTCTTTTAAGCTAGATATTATAATATCAAATCAACCTTTTACATACATATTACAAATGGCTACTCAAGCCTTTATTTATAGCTTTCCAAATGACCTTTGGCATTCCCCCTTTGTGAATTTCAATCCTCATGAAAAATAGCACCAATCTTGGATGATCCTTCATACCCAAGCATTTGAAAAGTCATGTGGTGACCCTTCCTGACCAAAAACGTCCTTTCCCACTTTTGTCCTTATCTTTGGTGACTCTTCGTATTCCTCAAAGTGTCCCTTCATGAGAAATTGTGCCTTTACTCTTTTGTCTTCACTTGGTGACTCTTGGTGTTCCCCAAGATGACTCTTCATGGGAAAATGCATCCCATCCTTCTTTTGTCTTTACCCTGTGGCTCTTCAACTTCTCCATGGGCCCTTCTTTTATCTCATATGCAACCAAAATATATTCATTAATATTAAATAAATATTAACTCATATTAGCCAAGATATATTTATTACCAACAACATTAAATGCAATGGGGCCTTTATCACCAATAATGTTAAACCTTTGACATCAATGCCAATATTTCCAATAATCTCCCCCTTTGTCATTGATGGCAACCTCAATCCTAAAACTACCACATCCTATCACCTACACATCCTGTCATCTAAAAACATATAGTAACTCCCCCTTACTGTAGCAACCTATACCTATTCCCTGTACCTATTTTCTACACCTATACCTGTACTTTTTATTCTCCCCCTTTGACATCAATGGTAAAGGGCCTACCTAGAGCTAACACTTAGCTCCCCCTCACTTGATGCTAAACATCAATGGCAGGAAGTAATAAAAATTACTCCCAACTCCTCTCACTAATCTTTGAATGTGTCCTTTGATCATGCCTTTGAGAAGATATCTGACAATACATACACATTGTTCCCTATCCTTTGAGCATCTGCAATTAACTCATTTGAATATTTTGTTCTAATCTCACAACCTTTAGCATGAAACCTTAATGTGTATCCTTGATCACAAATTTGACTAACACTCAATAGATTATGCTTAGGACCTTTTACATACAAAACATTCTTAGTCTTAGTTCTACCATAATCCAAACTCAAAGTACCTTTTCTGGCTATCCTAGTAGTGGTTTTATCTCTAAATCTCACTGTACCACCATTTATCTTCTTTAGAGAAATGAACTTACTTTTATCACCTATCATATGCCTCAAACATCCGCTATTAATTAACTATGGCTAATCTTTACCTCTCACATGTAGAGCTGTCTACACCATCATAAAATCTTTAGGTTGTTTCTTCTGCCATGAACATGTCTAAACCTTCTCCTTGATGAATGGAGCTTTGAAACTCTGATCCTTCTTGATGAATGGAGCTTTGAACCTCTAATCCTTCTTGACTTACTCAAACATGCTTCTACAATACCGAGCTATGTGTCTGAAGTTGTTGCACTTGTAGCATACTATGGTCTCTTCATCAAAGCTTGATAGAGGAGCAAAAGAGTTGTGGCTTCTGCTTGACTCTACTTGACTTTTTTCTCCTTATTTCTGAAATTGTTAGCTCTTTTTCTACATTCTAATTTCTTGTGACCATATCCATTACAATAAAAACAATAGCCATAAAAATAAGACCTGTCTGTATATCTCTGACCTGATTGCCTTTTTTAGCTTTGTTCTTTCTATCCTTCTCTATTTGGAATGTCCTCTGTATTCTTCACTTCTCCCCATTTTTTTCCTCTTGTGTAAGAGCTTCAACATAGCTATTTTTCTTTTCAAAACCAATCCCTGTCTTATTTGAATATGATTTTTGACTTTCCAATATCTTATTTAGCATGTTAGTGCTATCTTCAACTTTTGAATCACTGACTACTTTATCACTGATTGCTTTCTTAATATCTTCTTTTAAAGAGGCAATTTCAATAACATACCTTTCACAATTTTTTCTTACTATTTCCAACTATGTTGTGAGATCTTCTTCATTCTTCTTGGCTTCTTCAAAGTGTGCTTGTAGATCTTCAATCATTTCCTTTGACTCTTATTCATTTTTCTCGATTTGGCACTTTAATCTTTGATTATTCTTCTGAATAGCTTCTAACTCTTCTAGGGAACAATTGAGTTCTCCTTCCATATCTACTTCAGTGTCCTCCTCTTCTTCTTGTCGATCATCTTCATGTATAGCCATGAATAGAATCTCTTATTCTAAATCGCTGACTCCACTATCTTCAATTGAGCTAGGATCCTTAGAATACAGGCTCTTCTTCTCAAATTCCTTCTTGGATTTACCTTTGAAATTCTTCTTGTATGTAGGCTTTTCTTCTTCTTCATCATTAACCTTATCGGGGCATCTACCTAAAAAATGTACAATCTTTCCACAATTAAAACATTTAAAAGGTAATTTTCCTTGATATTTACCTGTTACTCTTTTTGGCCTGTGAATGAAAAGTGCTTCGTTGTCATCTTCATCATCACTAGAACTATCACTTGATTCTTGAATCTTAGCTTTCTCCTTCTTTGATGTCTTGAAAGCCACTTCTCTCTTTGAGGGTTTATCTTGTTCTGTCCACATCTCATATGCCATGAGAATACCATGAAGCTCATCCATCTTTAGCTTGGCTAAATTCTTCATCTCCTTGATTGCTGAAACCTTTGCATCATATCTCATTGGTAGAGATCTCAAAACCTTTTACACCACTGTTAACTCTTATAATGTTTCTCCAAGACCTTGAATCTGATTTACTATCTGATCAACTCACAAGAGATAACTTGTTATATCTTCTTCTTCTTCCATCTTCAAACTTTCAAATTACCTTCTAAAAGTCTATAACTTAGCTTGCTAAACCTTTCCATCACCTTTGCAAATATTCTCAAGTTTTACCCAAGTTTCATGAGTAGATTTATATTGCATAACTTTAACAAATTTAGATTCACATAATCCACATAAAATAGCATTTAAAGCTTTAGCATTACATTCACTTGCCTTCTTTTCTGTTAGAGTAATTATACATGTTTGTGGCTCTTCATATTCCTCCACCACTGATTTCCATATGTCAAATCCAAGGGCCATAAAATAAACCTTCATTCTCATGCTCCAAAAAGCATAATTCATCCCATCAAACAAAGGTGCCTTATTTTTAGAAAATCCTTCCTGTGACCCAGCCATCGTGCTTTCCTGATCTACCTTCAAGCTGTAAAACTTTTCAAAAAGGAACCTGATTTGATACTAATTATTAAACACATAATATACTAAGAGGGGGGGTGAATCAGTATATTATATATCTTATAAAACTTTCCCTTTATAAAATTCCACTTAATCAAACATTCAAGATATGCAATAAAACTTAAACAATAAACATCACACAAGAGAGAGACACTAGATATAACATGGAAACCCAATATGGGAAAAACCATAGAGAATCAATCTCAAATATATTCATGATAATAAACCCATAGGAGCACCATACCCCTTTTCCAAGTACAAACCTTAGCTACAATTCATGAGCACTAACCCACAGGAGCTTCAAACCCCTTTGCCAAGCACCAACCCAGCTACTATTCATGAGCACCAACCCACAGGAGCACCAACCCCTTTGTTGAGAACCAACCCAGCAACAATTCATGAGCACCAACCCACAGGAGCACCAACCCCTTTGCCAAGCACCAACTCAGCAACAATTCATGAGCACCAACCCACAAGAGCACCAACCCCTTTGTGTATACCACACACCTATCTCTCAATGTTTCTATCTCAACAAATGATAGATCAATATAACATCTCTTTCCTTTCTCTCACTTTTGCTCTTCTAAGCTAGATATAAAAAATACAAATCATATTCATCTCTCACAATTGCTCTTCTAAGCTTGATATTACAATATCAAATCAACCTTTCACATCCATATTACAAATGGCTACTCAATCCTTTATTTATAGCTTTCCAAATGACCTTTGGCCTTCCCCCTTTGTGACCTTTTAATTCTCATGAAAAATGGCACCAATATTGGATGACCTTTTATATCCAAGCAATTAAAAATTCATGTGGTGACCCTTCATGACCAAAAACGTCCTTCCCACTTTTGTCCTTATCTTTGGTGACTCTTCATATTCCTCAAAGTGTCCCTTCATGAGAAATTGTGCCTTTACTCTTTTATCTTCACTTGGTGACTCTTGGTATTCCCCAAGATGACTCTTCATGGGAAAATGCATCCCATCCTTCTTTTGTCTTTACCCCATGGCTCTTCGACTTCTCCATGGGCCCTTCTTTTGTCTCATATGTAACTAAAATATATTCATTAATATTAAATAAATATTAACTCATATTAGCCAAGATATATTTATTACCAACAAAATTAAATGCAATGGGGCCTTTATCACCAACAATGCTAAACCTTTGACATCAATGACAATATTTCCAACATTGGGTCACAATGGCATTCCCTTAATTCTAGTTCCTTGGAGCTATTAGAACCTTTGAAGTAGTAGTAGGTTCACTTGGCAATGGAGTAATGATAAGAAGCTTGTCGATTGCATCCTAATTAACCTCCATGTTTCTTCTTTTAAGGATTGTATTATCTACCACTAATATGTATACTTATTTATAACTAGCCTGCTAATTGAGTGCATAACACTCTTCTTGCTCATAATTTACCATTGTATCACCCAAATAGCTTGGTCCTTAATCAAGGCTTTATCCTAGTTGAGGCTCTTATATTTTTTTCATTATGGGTGCCATTGTGTTATGAGCCATAAGAGCTTGATTATACCCATGATTAGTAGCATTATACCATTGATCATTGAAATCCTAGTTGAATTCAATATTTGGGATGATGGATTGGCCAAAAGACTAATTCCAAGGCATGGTCCCCTTAGCTTCTTGAGTAATATTATTCTAAATAGGGACTAGAGTACTAGATATGCTTGTAGTATTTGGAGTATAGTTGTTTTTTATATTATAGCTAGGTTACCCTTATCCCTAGCCTTGACCTTGGCCTTGAACTTAGAAATTTATTTTGTAAGATAGCCTATTTGCTTGATAAGACTACTATTGAGGTTGATACAAATATTGATAAGGTCTATTAAATTGGGCCAACTAACTTTTAACATTTACTAATACATTTCCTAATGATTAAAACATGCTCTTAATCTCTTATAAGTTTTTATGTTCTTCAAAGTCACTAAATTGGCTAGTGGAAGCCTTTTATTGCTTTGGCATGGGTATGGCAACAATTATTGGTATAGGAGTAATGGTGGCAAGGGGAATAATAGAGATAAGAGATGGTTGAATCTTAGGGAGTAAAGACATGGGTGGTCTAGGTGTAAGCTTTCTATCTTATACTAGAAAATTTTCTACTCTGATTGCCACCTCATATGCATTTTCCAATGTATTTCCTTGCATAGACTAGAATATTACTATCATATCATTGTTTAGGGCCTTCAAATAGTATAGTAAGGAAAATTTAGGAGTAGGACTAACAAAGACTAGGATCCTATCTCGTGTCTTTTGAAACCTTGTATTGAAGTCTTACATGACTTCATGATGGGATCTCTTTATTGTGGTTAACTACTTTGTAAGTGACAAGTGGTCACTTTTGTCTTCAAAAATCTTACACATTTCATCTCCTAACTAATCCCATGATGTAATGGAGTTATAATCAAGGATTATATACTTTTATAAGGCTTTTCCTTTGAAAGAGATGGCTAATAACCTAATTGCCACATTTTTTTCATTGACATTAAGAATATTGAAAAAAATAGCTACATCCATAAGGTGTTCAAAAAAGGCTGTAGATTGTTCTCCAATAAAATAAGGGATAATTTTAAGAGATACTACTAAAATAGGATCATATTTTGGAATCTCTAAAGTAATTTGGTCAATAAAATCCATGAATGGAAAAGATATAAGGGCCACCATGGCAATGAAAGGGTTTAATAGAGATCTTATTGTAGGGGTAAGCCTTGAAATTAGCTTAAGAAGAAAGTTGCCTTTATATGGATGTGTATTATCAAATATTAACCTTTTTATTGAGTTTAAAGGAAATTCGATGAATTCAAAAGGAATACATATATAATTAGACTTGGTATTCACCTTTCGCATGAAATTTAGTCACTACTCTACTACCAAAATGTTGAATCTTATTTTTGGAGTCATTATATGTTGTTACATGAAAGCTTATCACTACTATAAATTGATCAAACCATCATCAAAATTTGACCAATTTTCTTTGAAATAAAGTCCCATAAAGCATGCCATAAACTATTATGACATGAGATTACACCCTTGTGGAAGAGTTCTTTAGGTTCCTCCACTCCCAATCATAATATGGGAACAACCCTAGGTTGTGGGTATCCTATAATAGGGTTAAACCTCTGTAGAAGGATGAATTACTTTCAATGGATCACATAAACTAATGATTCTTCTTTGAAAAGGGTTATAAATATGGGAATAGGACTCCTAAGAAATCTAACAAGGTGATGCACCAAATTTAAATAAGGTTCCCATATGCCTGAACCCACACTAGATTTGCACAAGACAATACTAGCTCATACAATCTCACAATCTAGATAATTATAGAAGTATTTCATAAACTAGGTTCAAGAAGTAATTAATGAAAACAAAAATGATTTTTAAGACTCACACCAAGCTCACATCACTAGAAAAAAGAACAAAAATTCAGATTTTCAATAGCTTAGAGTCACCTTAAAAGAGTTTAGAAATAAGGACGATGGATATGGAAGAATATCCTTCACAAGGACATCATGCACAAGCTTAATAAACACTAATACAAGGAAATAGATAGGCAAAAAAGTATTTTATTACATCAAGATGTAATTCTTACAAATTTTTATAGAGTCTAGCCTTATCAAATGGGAGTCTCTTGCTCTTCAATAAATGAGAGAGAGTCAAAAAATCTAAGAGAGAGAGTTACAAATGAGAAATAATGGGGAATAGAGAGAAAGGGTGAAGAGAGAGTAATAACACTCCATCAAAGATCAATAAATGAGCTTCCACCTTTCAATTAATTCTCCACAATATTTTGATCAAATTTGTACTAGTTATCCTTTGATAGTCTATTTTTCATTTGTCCCAATAGCCCCCAAAACTTCTCATTAGCTGAGAAATACACTAGAAGACAAGAATGTGCTTAGGATGATGAGTCATGATCTTTTTATTAGGAAAAAAACCTTAGAGACCTTGAAAATCTATTAAATTATCTAACTAATTTCTCTAACTACCAGATCTCCATCTTGGGACTCTTGACTATCTTCCATTTGACTTGCTTATGGAGACAAAATATTCATATCTTTGGACTTGACAAAGCCACGACTATGTCTACTTTGAGTGGTTGTACGTACCTGCTTGTCTAAGCTAGGACTATTTGGGAAGATAAGGCACTCTTACATATCTTATTTATACTTGAACCTACTCTATTTTGAATATATATTTACTATATATTTAAGACCAATCTCATCTATTGGTTTTCATATATTTATCATGTCAATGAAACCTACAAGCTACATAGTTTCATTATTGAACTATATTAGGTTTAAACAAACCTATCTACCTCTAAATCTTGTGGGAGATGAGAATCCATTGCATATGAGGATCTTCCTTCTAAAAGAACAATGAAAACATAATGCAACAATATTGTAACTTTAGAAAATGGGTTTGACAATCTCTAAATCATCAACTAGAGGTCTTATCTGAGCTTTAATGGTGATGAAACTTTATCATTGATAATCTTGAATCTATGACCATACCTACTTAATCATGTTTGACTAAGCTCTAATGGTGATGTATCCCTTTGAAATATTTATTTAGTTTGACTTGAGTCATATTGCTCTCCATTAAAAGTCTCCTAGCTTCAAATTTTAATTTCAGACATTGATCTTGATCTGAGCTTCCCAAATTATGCCATTTGTTTCATGGGCCCTATAGTCATTCTTTGTCAATTCATATGATTATACCACATGGTGACCTCAAATTCACCCATAAAAACATTGAACCTTTTACCTTATGTGCATTATTGGTCTTATTTTGTATGGTTTGGATGTGTATCATTGATTTTCTTGGTAGTTACCATGGTCAAGATGCTTGAAAACTTCTCATTCACTTTTGGGATTCACTAACTCATTGACTTCTCACTCACCATCAATTTGCTTTATACAATTAGACATGTTATATTAATATTTGGGGACCCACTAACTTTGTTGATCATCATGCACCATTAAATCTTTGTTTAATCACCTAATATCTTGACACTTATCGATCCCATGTTTATCCTCAAGAAAATTTGAATTCGAATGGATATTTGTTGTAACTTTAACTTGATGTCCCTACACATGTCCCATTCTGATTGTTTAACTTTAAATGTCTATATCTTGAGATAGATAACCAATCAAGACAAAAACTTTACAAAAGATGTTAAAGGCATTAAAAATATCATGTCCATGAAATATTTTAGCCAAGTCAACTTCTTAAATGTATTTATGAAATGTGCAACCAGATTGACCCATTTGTCTCTACATGACATGTTGTGATGGTCTGATTCTTATAGAATTTCTCATCATATTTTGATATGTTAAATCTTGAAGAACATTTAAGACTTTATTCTAGCCTACTCCATGCCTCCCCTAAAATCCATGAACACCATGATAACCTATTGGTTCCTTTCTCTTACAACTCGACCTATTTTTTAAAGATCAACAAGTTACACTTCAAGATTGCTTAAAGTGTTTCAAAATATTTGCAGGTGAAATTTGGTATTATTCTTCATCATTTTTTCATCCACTTAATTAAGAACTTTTCTCAACTTGTCACTCCATACTAGGACCTCCATAAATTGATCTATCTAGGTAAATTTATTTATGTAGGCCAAAATTAGCCAATGATAACATATTTTGCTTCATGTTGGATTTGAGAATTTTTATAGATGGATAAGATTGATGCCTCCATGTATTTTAACATTTTATCATATTCAAGGAAAATGTGAGCTTTTCCCTTTTAAATTTTGGTAAGTGTGTGGCAGTATTAAAAACTTGGAGTTGTATTTAATAGTTAGTACCACACAAGGATATTGAAGAGTTATGTTTCATTTTTTTGATATTCTAACTCCCTATTCCTTACTTGTTTCTTTATACTCCACACCATTTATTATTATTGTATTTTAAATTGGGAACTTTTAACACTTGATGAATTATTCCTTAAAATTATTTTAATTCTTGATTGATATTTTTAAGCTAATTTAGAAATATATTTTTATGGTTTTCCTATTTATTTAATTCAAGGCTATTTAGCCATTTATTATTTTGATCTTTTATTGAAATTTAGAGCCCTTATTTTTCTTTATTATGTTCAATTTTGTATTAAATTGCATTGGTTAAGCCATTTTCACCTTCATTATTATTTGGATTATTTTGGGTTATTAGGATTTTAATTTTTTCTACTTTATGGATTGTGTTGGGTTTATTAGTCAATTTGAATTAAATCCTTAATTAGATTGGTAAATTTTAAAATCCTTAAAGTGTTTTATTTTTATGAGACATTTTGTGGTACCTTTCACCTTGTGTGAGTATGTGATTAATAGTGATCTAAGGCCTAGGAGGAGACCTGGTGAACAAATTATGTCAATTAATTTAAGAGGGTTATGAATGAAAAAAAATTATGATTGATAAAAGATATGAATGTGCCATAGGTTAAATAAAAAGGAAATAAAATATGAATATGATAACCAATATATAAATTTAATAATTTTTTTTATTATTTTAAGTTATGTACAATATCTAAGAGCTCAGATGCTTAATGTTTATGTATTTCCTAACTTCATTATTTTATACATAACCAACTACAAATAATTAACGTGTATATTAATATACAAAGGAAGAAGAAGAATCAATTGAACCATCACAAGAGTTGGCAATACTTGATTCATACTGATGAATGATGTGACATCACTAAGTAATGTTACTAACAAGCTGAATTCTATAATACCAACACTATAGGAATTATGCAGTAATGGAAAAGTGGAAATTGATCTTAAAAATTAGATTAGAAGTGGATAATCTAATGCTGATGTTGTTAACATTATTACAAGATTAGGTATGAAATAATATTAGATTAGGATAAGATATATAGACCTAGATCCTCTTGGATTAGTTGACCCTCCTTGAAGATAAATGATCCCCATTACATGCCATTTCAATAAGAGATATGGAAATAAATTTTCAACCTCAACTTATTTAAACCATCTTGATTTACAAGGTGCTTGACATCATTTGATGATTTAAAAGAGGGATATTTTTTTGACATGTTTATTTGACCTAACCACCAATTAAATGACTAAATTCTACTACAATGCTCTAATTTATATTGATCTCTATTTTTTAGAGTCTCTACAGTATCTAAAGCATATAATATGGGTAGAAATTAATGGTACAAGAATTATACATTGAATATTAGATGTAATCTAAGGTAAGATGGAATATTAAACCCTAAATAATTATCTCCCAAGTGTTTGGTAATGTTATAGTGACCATACCAAAGTGGAAGAAGCTTGTAGTAAGGTCTTATTATTATTTCCTATTGTCACTCAATTTTTCACCCTTAGATAGGTTGTTCAAGCCTCCTCTAGATTGAGTGAAACATTGGATTACCTATAGGCCTATGGGTTGCCTATAGTAGAGGTAAACCTTCAGGTTTAAGGACTATCTCCCTAGATTAGTCTTTGATAGATTATCACCTACACTACTTGATTGCTTGGATGAAAAGAGATATAAGGAACATAAAATTAATCTATTATAATGGGGTGATACACTATATTTATCTCCACTAGAATACCATATACTTGCACTGTGAAAGATGACTCACAATACTAGCTTCAACATCTTAGATTATTATGACATAAGTGTTTCAAACATGGAGGTGATATGCATTACACTTCTCAAGGTGAATGAATAAGAGGTATGATTGAAAACACTAATGATATCCCTTACACTTGGATATATACAAATACATTAACTACACTTCATGTGACCTGTTAGAGAGAGAACTACATACACCAAACATGAAATAGTAAAAATAACATAAGGATAGATAATTATCACTTGTCATTCTAATAGGGTTAATATTAAGAGGCCTAATGGAAAACCTATTGAAAATATTTGGTGAATCTAGGAAAATTGGATTTATAGGTGTGTGAATACTCTATGGGATATGGTGAATCTATAATGATTTTAAAGGAGAGAAAAATAATAATTTATTATTTTTTCCAAACAACTATTTGGTTGTATTTTAAGATATATGCAAAATAATTATATTGAAAGGATATGTTAAATGATTGTATTGGATGGTTGCATCAAAATTCTAAATCAATAGTTGTGTCATTCAACTATGTTGAATGACTATGCCAAATAACTGTGCTGAATTATTGTGTCAAATTATTATGCCAAATGACTGCATCTTATATCAAATGACTATATTGAATGACTATGCCCTCTAGCTATATTGAATGACTATACCATATGGTAGAGCTAAATGTCTTAAATAAATGGTGTATCATGCATAGAGGCTAATGTACTCTATATGTCCATCATCATATGGTTGTGTTGGATGGATTTCTGAGTCAGCAGTGATGAATGGTGATTCTAAGCCACACTATCAAGTGACTTATGTGGTCGGTCTACTATCTAGTTACAAAATCACCCCTATTCTATAAATATTCACCCTCTAACCTAATTTTTAATAGTATTAAATAGATATTTATAATCCCTCTTTACCCCCACCCATAACAATTCCCTAGCCATGGAAATAAAAATTATTTTCAAGAACATGTTATTCCCAAACATTTTGAGGTTCATGGAGCAACTAGATGTGCACAATGATTAGATTTTAAAATATAGCTTTAGTGGCATGTTATACATGATCCAACATGAAATAGACACTATGTTAATAAAATATCTAAATTATTCCTATGACCATAATAAGAAGATATTCACTATTAATGTGGACTCTAGAATGATTTAATTTGGTACCTCGCTAGAAGAGATTCACAATCTAACAGGTCTTCTATTTCAAAATACAAACCTAGTGAGTTTGAAATAAATGTTGATATATGATGATAAGAAGTATTTGGAGTCTAATTTTGGCTTGCACATTTATTGAATTGGTATGTAATTATAAATTTGATTTTATATTCAAAATTTAACTTTTGAGATGTAAATTCCTCATTATCTCTTTCATTTTAGATAGTTAGAAGAGGGGCCTCCATGTTGAATCTATTACTAAACCTTTTTATAAATAAATGGTTCAATTTTTACAAGCAAGAATAATATTATAGGTAAGACCAATGGATGTTCCCTATTGGGCACTAGTTACATTGTTCATACTCTTACTAATTTGAGATATGATTGGTGTTCTTTTATTTCTACTATGATAAGGCTTGAATTAAATTATGCTTTTACCAGTCCTAGTTCCACTATTTCTTGTTCAAATTTTATTCTGGCATTTACTATGAGTCCTTATATGACCGTTAAAAATCATTGATTCTAACTATGATTCATTAAAATATAAACATAGATGTTTTGTCTCTAGAGGAATAAGAGGTTAGTTTATGTTTTTATTTATTGAACTAAGGTTTAATATTTTTTTATCTGTTAAATGGTCACCAAAGTAAAGATTAATAATTTTTTGAAATTTATTTGTTATAGGCAAGAATTTTTTCCTCAAAAAAATAATCTACCTCAAAAGGATAGTGTGGAGTTGAAGTATCTATAGATTCAAAGTTTACAGAATCAGCTTTGCAATCATTTTGGATTTTGAAATGTGCAAGAGTTTTAACAAAATCATCTCCACATGCAAGTTTACTATTTAAAAATTTCAAATGATATTTTAACTTTCAATTGCATTACTTTTTTTTTATTGTTTTAGTTGACTTGGTAACAATTTAGGTCATGGAACAACCACCACCACAACAAACCACAACATTTATTTTGCCTTTTTAATCCTTTGTGGAAGGTATTTTACATTGCATATTTTTGTTTTTTTTAATCTTTTCATTTTTTATTATAGTTTTTTATGACTAAAAGTTTACATAATTTACTAGCTCAAAACACCCTTGTCACTCACAATACAATGCATAGATTGGAGGATACATTGTATCCAAATATAAATACTAAACCTTTAGTTTCAAATTAACATATAACTTTGTTTCTCAAATTTATTTTTTATATAATAATTTACATTTTGAAGGGTGTATTCAATCTTTGAGGAACATTATTCCACCACCTTTGCTCCTAAACTAACCTCACTCAAGGGGGAAGACTCCTCCATTACAAAAACTACCATCAACTAGTAGAGCAACACTACAATTATCATGTTCCCAATTCCCCACTTTCTCTATCAAATGTGTATCAAGTGCATAGGGATTGACTTCTTTATAGGATATTGGACTTGAAAATTAATATCTAGGGATTGAAAGTGGATATGTTATTGGATATACTTTCAATCCACATGATTTTATCCAAGGAGCATCAGTAGATGTTCATGTAACTACTCAGGAGGAACCTTCACCCCACAGTCCCACCCTAATAGAGAATGTTGTCCTATTTGATGCTGTCCTAACATCTTTTTCATTGAACAATTTGGTATTAGATAGTATTACTACTAATATTTGGGAGGGATCAATTTATGAATTAAAAAATTTACATGTGTGGGAGTTTTGGGCAAAGATATTGATAAAATAAATAAATGGCCATTATCATAACCACTCCAAGTGAGAAAATTTATTTTCATCAGTGAGACATGAAACCACAAAGATTGATGCTTTATTTTCCAAATCTAATTCTAGGTTAGATACTATTTCTAATAGTTATAATGATAATGTGTTGACTATTGTGATTAATAGGTTGAAGAATTTGAATACAGAAGCCTAGGGATATTTTAATAAATGAGTGATGAAAACCAACCTTGTTGTGATTGAAAATGTAGAGAAGGAAAAATATTTGGTAATGTATCTTAATTTTAATCAAATTTCATGTCATACTTATTTTTTTTCACATATAATTACATTTTGTTTTAAATTTTAGGCAAAATATTAAAACTTGAAAAAAAAAGCTAAGTTCCTCAATGTGCATCTGAAAAATGCAAAACAATTTTATTATCTACCATTCAATTCAAATAAAAACTTGTTATATTGAATAAAATTAACAACACACTCTAAAAAATCATTAAGGAGCAAGGAAGAGATCTTGATGCCTTATTTAAGTAGAAGATAGTTGTCGATCCAAGTCTACTTTTTATAGGAGATAGTGGAAAAGAAGAAAGGGAAAATATTGGTTGTATTAATTTTGTGGATGAGGATATTTAAAAGGTAGGGATATTGAAGGAAACCAATGGCACAAAGGATGTTGTGGTTGAGAAAGTAGCTAAGAAAGTGGTTGATAAAGTAGTTGAGTAGTTGATAATCTATTCTATAATATTTTTAAATAATATATTTTTTAAATATAATTTGAATGACAATTTGAAGTTTGGATTTACATTGATCAATTTATTTAGTTTTAATTAGGTATATTTCAATTTTTTGTTGGATGGAATTGTTGTTAGGCTTGAGCATGAATTTCGATTTGAATTTTATGATTTTATATGGTTTAGGCCCCCTTTTGATATTTGTGATGCACTTATGAAACTCACATCTCAATATAGATGGATTAAACACACCACATATGAGATAAGGTATCAGATCATTAAATTATAATATGTGATAGTAAGATAAGATACACTTCATACATTCATGAATAATTAAATCATAAAAATACTAATATCAATTATATAACAAAACACATAGCTAACACATCAGATGCTAGTGTCAACCACATAAAAGGCACATAAGAGAGTGTAACCAGCCCACATCAAACACATAATAAGAACATTAAACACATTGCAGACACATACATTATTAGAAAAAATGTCAAATAAATAGAAAGAAAGAAATAAATTACTATATAAATGAATATATCAGGTACTATAGAGGCACAATAAATACATCAGATATGTATAAATTAATAAATTTATAAAAAAATATGAATCATATTAAGGAGTTGAAATCAATGAAGTGTCCTCTATTTTGTGTGATATTAACCTATAGTGTTCCCCTAACACAATCATAATATATTATTTTTTTATATTTAGCACTTAGAAAGAAACAAGGAAATGAATTTTAGAAAATATATAATAATTATTGCATTTTATGATAAACATGTGAAAATTACTTAAAAATAATTAGATAAATTAAAACAGGAATACATTAAATAGTAGTAACTAGAAACAAATTAAAAATTTATATGAAATTAGAATTCAGAAACTAGAAACTAATAGTTTGGTAGTTGAAACAATCCTATAGAAACTTGATCATCGCTAGTGACATTTGAATTTGCCATGTCAGTGCCATATTTAGTGTCATTATTTACATCATGTTTATTTGTCACTATAACGCTGATGCTTCTTCTTTTAGTTAGAGAACTCCATGTTGCCAGAGCTCTTTCATAAGGAAACATGTCCACAACATAACATGAAACATATAATCTCGAACAGATTTATAAGTCTTTATCCAATCTATTTAAAAGTTTTGAATTTATGAGTGATAATGCAATGAATGCTCTTTCATCTTCCACTAATCCTAGAATAATTTTTTGACAAAACTCATATAATCAAAAATATTCACATAGACTTTTTTGCAGTATACCACTTGGATAAAAAAAATTCCATAGTCACGTAATTATTTTTTGTTGGTTCACTTAGAATATGATATTTTAAAAAAAATTTAATTTAAAAATGATTTGACTAGGATGTTAGTAAATTCTTTCCCAAAATACCATTTATTTCTACTCCATTCACCTCTACAAATTTACCAAAATGCTTTACAAGACAACCCATGTATTTGTGAAATAAATTACTAATCATCTTTTGGTTATTATTACTATTCCATAAAATGGGATTTACAACTACCATGGCCTCTAAAAAATCATCCCTTTGAAAATTATCTTTGATATCCATAGATAATTTTTCAGAAACAACACTTAGTTTCATCTGGGTTTTAGATAGAATAATGTCATATAAAATATGTGTTATAGGTAGTTCTTTAGATTCAGCTCTCAAAAGATCAGGCCTTTTGTATAAAGTGTGTATTGGTATCTCCTTGCCATTAATAATGACACAAATATTATCATTGACTTTCAACTTCAAATACCTCTCAGGGTTCCTTAAATCTATCAAAAATTGCCAACTACTAAAAATAGGGCCTTGAAGCTTTTCATTCAAAGTGTATAGTGTATATAGAGATTGACATACTTGTTTTGTCAATCATATGAAGTAAAAAATATAAATGGAATTCTCCTAAGCATGTTTCATTAATTAATTCTTTTCTTTCAGCATTGGAAGAATTCCACATAAAGTTAGTAGTGTTTCCAATATGTTAAATGGTATAACAAATATTTTTCCTTGTCAATTTATCTATGATATTTATACATAAAACCTACTAATAATGGATATTATTCAAAAAATTGGCATGCAGGTTCATACATATAAATCCATCTTGTATCAACATCTTTCAATAGTTTTTTACTATCAGTCACTCTTATTGCAAATTTTGGGAACTCTAAAAAACTTTTTGGATTGTTTGGCATATAAGCATATAGGTCATGAATGAGCTCCTCTAATTTTTCCACATTAGTAAATTTGTTAACCATTTTGTATGAAATATTGATACTATGAGACATGTAATGAATTTGAATCATATATAGGGAAACTATTATCTCCAGCTAAACATACAAACCATTTCTATGCCCTTACATAATCGATGCACTATTAGCCCCAATACATGCTAACTTCATAGCTATTATATAATCATCCATCCCAAATTTCTCTTTCAAATTCAAAACAACAAATCTTTGAAGATTTTATGCATTGTAATTTTATATTATTTTATGAACTGTTAGTAGATGAGGTTGTCTTGAATATTTCTCAGAAGTATAAACATGCATGCAAATCTAGGCTATGTTTTCAATTGATGTGACCTCATCAATGGATAGTGAGATAAATAGTGAATTTTGAACTTTTTGTTTCAAATATTACTTCTCAACCAATGCTAAACATTTTTCCATTTCCAAAGCACTACTATCTAACCATGTGATTGTGGAATATCTAAAAATTCATTATGTTGAAAAAAATATTATAATCCAAAAAATTATAAATAAGTTTACCTTTATTAGAATGTGGCATACAATAGAGAACTATATATATTTTGCCTATAGATGGGACTGCATGACTTTTCCAAAATTTGCTTCAATTGTTCCCCCTTTCTCAATAAGATTTTTTTGATGTTTCTAATAATTTCCATACTTGCATGCATATCTTACATGCATGCATTCTTTTGTATTTTGTCACCTGTGTGTTTTTCTTATTAGTCCATCTATGTGAATCACTATCACATATAGTTTTCCATAATGTTTCTCAATAATGTCCAATAATTTATGAAATCAAAACTAGATTAGAAATTTTTATTAAAAGGAAAATAAAATATTCAAACTAGTAGGGCTTTTCCATACCATGTGTGGATCCTTTTATAATTCAAAAATGGCATGAATATATTGAGCACAATAAAGAAGAGAGAAGGGGTAAAGTTGAATAGTCACAAGGCCAAATGTCAAGGATGGGAAAATAGCTACAATGTAAGAGAATGAAGTGGAAAATAGGTCAAGATTTTTTTTTGGATGAGTGTCCATCTGAAGCATGACATCCTCTTTGAAGTTGGCATAGATATCTTCATTATTTTATTTCAAACTACCTTTATGATGAGGAATTCACAAACTGACTATAACTATTATAGATTCATTGACACATTTGTACTAACCTAATAAGGTGGAACCAATAGATTAAAAACCCTTACAAGCTCCTCAATCAATTAACTTCTCTACATGATTTGTCATTCACTTTCTTACAATTGATCACTAGATCTCTAGGCCTAATTCACACACTTCTCACTAGGTGGCCTACACATGTTCAATAAGGTTCATTACAAAAGTGTTAGATATCTCATTTCAACCTTATTTGTCTTGTGGTCTATCATATAGACCTCAATTAAACTCAACACACACTTCTCACTGTCATCTTTGACAGTCACATTCCTTCTCAATATGTTATTCAAGATTGTCTTTAATGACCAATCTAATAGAGTGGTTTCTCAGAATAACCAAGGTCATAATTTAGTTTAAGGAGTTATGTTACATCCTTACACACCTCTCATAATGGATTTCATTCACTAATTCCATTCTATACCTAAAATTCAACCCATATATTGTAGAAAACATAGAATTAGGTATGTAGGTACAAGTGATAGTATATAATAATTAGATGTCAAGGAGCCTGGGAGAGTGATAAAACTATCCAAAACACTTTCAAGGATAATTGGATACTTTTAGGAGCATAATCCTTCATGTTTTCTCCATTAGGTTCATACAAGGGTTTTATGAGGGTTTTAGGTCATCTGGGTTCTTAACATTGATTCATAAAAGTTATATGCTCAACTATTGAACTAATTCCACTAATATCAGGTTAATTACCCCCCTAAACTATCCCTAGCTTCTTTAGATACCATGCAGACCATCTGTATAGATATGAGCAAAGGAATTTGGCTCTCAAGCTTTTATTTAGAATTTTGGGTACCCCTAAGAGGAAATTAGGTCAAAAAGACCAAATTGAGTTACTCCCAAAAAACCAATCATTATTATTAGTCCTTCACTCTCCCCTAAAGGATATCAAATGATTTATGAGTATCATGTGGTCATGTGAATCAAGTTAGGCACCTTGAGGGTTTGCACCTAGTTTTAGGCCTAATGGACCTAGATTATTTATTTTAGTATGTGACTATATATACATACTTCCAATGGATTTAAATTATTTATAAATATCTTTTCACATTAAATAAAAATATACACATCATCCAATAGTGTTCTAATACTCTTCATTTCATCCTCTCACCATTCATGTACTAAACCTACATGTGGACTTGACTGTAAAGTTCCCTTTGTCTAAGATAAAATAAAGGACACTTACACTATTAATCTAACCTATATGATATCATGGAGGGATTTATTAGGTCATGAATAAATTATTTACAAATTTTCAATACCTAACCATGTTTTGAGAGGTCTCAAACCTTCAAAATACCAAGACTAGCTTCTAGAGGTGTGACTTTATGCAAGGTTTTAGATGACTGAGTGTGAGGTTTGAAAACCCAATTTTCTCAACCTTTGATTTATTTTCTTTCGTATGAGAATATTATTAATATGTGACTATCAAAATAAGAGTGAAATATAAATTATTATTACATGTTACACCTCTATCTACCACCAAACTTGCATCTTTTATTGATCTAGATTAGTTTGTGACTGCGGTAAACCGTATATGTGCATGTAGGAGAAACCAATAGGTTCTTATAGGTGGAATTATGTGTCTAAATACTATAATTCTTTCCTTTTTTATGTATTAAATCCATTAGGACCATTTCCCTTTATAGTTTTATTCATAAACCAACTTGGATTTTTTATTATATTAGACTAGTGTATGACTATGGTAAACCATAGATGTGCATATTAGGGAAACAAAAAGGCTTCCTATGGGTTTTGATTCATGTTTTGAGTATTGTACTTGAATTTTTTTATTCCTCCTAAGGTTCCTAAGGTCATTTCACACCTGGATGGGCCTACTTATTACTTGATATCATGCCATCCTCACACTTCATCAACACACTATAGGTCATTATTACCTGTTACAAGTTCATTTTGGACTAAAAGGCACTATAGTCACTGAGTGTTTCCAACAAGATCATGATTGGGTTTAAAACCTAATCTATCATCAGCTTCTCTTGATTAAATAACCTCCTTCCACACTTATTATGTGACCTTTCATATAATCTTCAAGGATAAAAGCATCAAGCTCATCCAAACCTCATTTACACTTACCAACAAATTATACATTATGTAGACATGATATCTTCTTCAAATAAGTTAAGTTAAGCAATCCCATTTGTAACTTATTTAACTTGTGATAATGAATCTAGGTCTTACTATGTGTAATATCATCACCACTATCATAATGATCTTCTCTATGCTCTCAGACCTTCTTGAAGGTCTCAATTAAGTTCAAACACCTCCAATTCAATACTAATCTACCTCTTTTTGTATTGAATTTAGGTCATTATTTGAACTATTTATAGGTGTCATTAGATATAGGACTCAGTACTAGTTTAGAACCTCATCATCACCATAATAACATTTCACTAAGTTCATGAACTCTATTTGAGATCTTGGTTATGTTTAAAAACTTCAAACACCACTATGATTCCTTCTTTCAAGTTGATGTTATAATGATCTTTAGACAAGATTGTATATGGCCCTTTTAGGATTTCTTGACTATATCAAGTGTCTTAGACCTACCTTCCATCAATGATACTATTGAGTCGAAATTTTAAATAGAGAAAATAATTTCCATGTTCTGAAGGAGTGAACACGGGTGTATTATTTTGTCTTGGATCCATTCACAAGAGGATGGAACTCTATAATTATTAAACACTATATGTAGACCATGATAGTGTTCACTTATAACAAAGTGAAATGATACATATTAACTTCCATAAAAACACATACCAATCCTATTGAAATCAACATGAAAAGGAAAAACATGCTATGTAAGTCTATGTACAAAAATTAGTTCATACAAACTAATGCAAACATATGGGAAAACTAAAGCCCTTGGGGATGCATAGTTAGTTTGTAATCACTAAAAATATTAGTGATTATTCATATAATATGGAATATAAAACCTAAAACTATGACCATGAATTGCAATCTCATAAAGACTACTATGATTTATCAAGTGTACTCAATCCAACTCTTCTTACCCTATCCATATCAAGAGCAAACTATTTGAACTTGTTGACCTACCCAAGACAATGATAAGAGAGAGAAATTGGTTTGTCAAATTTGGATATTTCAAATATTACTAAACCTATAAAATAACTATGCATATCTCAACACATCCTCTTGAATCCTTCACATATGCCAAATGATTTATGTAGTCCTTACAACTAAATAAAACTACCTTATTTGTAGTTGATCTCCTTTATTAGATGTTGAACCTATATTTTTTAGTTTCAAAAATTCCATATAAAACATGGTATGATAGATAACCTCTTTAAAAACTTTTCCTATTGTGAAATATCATACATTTCATAAAAATGACCCAAAAAGTGGCATAAAATGATTTGAAACCAACTAGACAAAATGATAAAAGATCAAAACACATTGTATGACCTCATTAATTACCATGATGAAAAATTTCAAACCTAGGGGGTGCTAAGAAATTTTCAAAATGTAAGGGAGTTGAATTAATTTTACCTAGGTGTAAAACTATTCAAAATTTTGGTAATTTCCAAGGGGTAACATGCTAGCTATGCTAAGGACCAGTTGCCTTCTCATATCCATTGGGATATAGATTCACCTATATGCTACATTTGACATTGATATGCCTATGAATAAACCAAAAAAACACAACAAACACAACAAGGAAACAAACACACAAAGGAAAACACCAGGACACACACCTATTCTCTCATTACTTAGGCAAAACAAACCATAACTCAAATAAAAAACACACCCATGTCCTAATATGTACAAAACCTAAAAACCCTTAAGGTGATGAAAAAATTCTTCATTTATTAAACTAGGGTCAAATATAATGCTCCTAACATCATTTTTTATCGATGAAAATAAACCCTCATATGATGCATACTTATCAATGAACACTTACTTATGGAGATAGTCAAATGACTTACCATATTTGGATATTTTATTGACTACAAGTGTGTCACTTGGATATCTGAAGAACACTCCATCTAACTCTCTTATATATATATATATATATATATATATATATATATATATATATATATTTTAATTTTCATCTATATTGACTTCTATCATGCTCGTTTAGTGTTATTCATTATGCTTCTTGGAAAAATTGAAAATTTTATCCACTTTACCTTCTTCTAAAACATGATGCACTTGATGTCTAGAACCATCAATATTGTCTTCCTAATAATTAAACATGTCTAAAAGTTATTCAAAATTATACTAAGGTTTGGATTACTCCTCAACCACAAGCATTTTTTCCTTGACCTCATTACACTCTTTCATGATTTCAACCTTATTTATAGTGGTTTGATGCTCATTCTCATGATCAATAGGACACTATCTTCATGTTTATAGGGTTCATCAATAAAATTTATATCAATTTCATGTTTTTTAGTAAGGAGAGCTGGATTAATTAGTTTTTCAAACTTTTGAACTATTGTATTGAACTATTGTCATAGCTCTTCTTCTTCTTCTTCATGACTATCACATCTATGGAAACCTTCATAATGGGTAGGAAGAAAGGAATTATTTTCCTCATTATCATAATATATCATACTTTTAAAACCATCATCATGATATGAATAATTTAATTACCCTCAATAATTTGCTGAAAATAAATATCAAGGCTTACTTCAAAATGTTCATTACCTTCATCATGGATGATGTATATGCCAAGGTTTATATCTTCAATGAAAGTATATGGACGATGTCCATAAGTTTTATCACCATAATAATCTATGATAATATCATATATAACTTCAATTTTGGAAGATTATCCATCATCCATAGGATGTTCTTTTTTGTCATTGATGCTACAATTCAGATTAGACTTGCTTCTACATAAGGCTCAATGTGAAACTTGGCCAACGGTTATGTTCTGATAGTCACATTTAATCCATACATTATTTTAAAGGTGAATAATTACCAATTATATGAGATATATCTTCCTATCTTGGTGGTAAAGTCCCTTGATAGGAAAATAGAAAATTGAGCAGGCATATCTACCACCATTATGCCTTAAAGGATTGGAAATCTTGGACAATCATGTAAAAAATATCTCAAATTTTTTATGGTCCCTAATGACTTATATGGTGTTGCATAAATTTTAAACACTTCCCTAATATATGTCTCATATTTCAAGCCCAAATATTTTGATACAAGTTTGGGCATAACTTAAGTACTTACTACACTATCCACAATGCAATTATGGACAAGCTTGTCTCCCATAAGAGTGTAAGATATAAAGGTGGGGAATTTATATATTTTGTGGAGGGTTAAAAAATTTGAGTAAGATCATTAGTGAGGGATAAACAACCATGTATTGATGGTTGAGGACTTATGTGAGCTTGGCATATCTACTCTTAAACAAGCTCCTTTTAACTAGGCATATGGAAAACTTCCAAAAGAGATATATTAGTCTTAGCATTATTATAATAATCAATGATAATTAAAGAAGGAAAACTAACCTTTTATTTTATCCTTGAATGTGAATAAGTTTCTCGAGCTTGAGGTAATGGATTAATTTGAGTCACCCTTCCTACACTCTAATTTTGAAGAGGTGCAAGACATGTAGGGGCTACCACATTTGCATTCACACATTATGGCCTTGAAGAAGGATTATTTGAAATTATGTCAACACCATGAACATCTAAAAAATATTTCATATTTTATATTGTGTTGGCTGCAACTGATTTACCTTGGTTTAGTACAAATATATCTTCCACTTGAAAGTTCACAAGGCTCACTCCTTTATGCTATCATCCTTCATTTATTTCTTCTTACATGAAGCTATCATCTTCTATTATAAATTGAGGAGTAGGCCCTCCTTGAGATAAAAAATCTTGTCCTTCAAATTCATTGGCATTCATATACTATCCTAGGCTTCCATTCTTCTCCTTTAACCAAGTTACCATGGACACAAACCATGGCTCTTATGTTGGGAGTAGATGTTGGATTATAGTCATTGAGTGGCCTATTGAAGTTAGGCTAACCTTGTCTCCTCCCTTGACCATATTATTGAGGTGGGAATATATTTTATTATGGAGGATATGATTAGGGGTTTTAGTGAGATCCATATTATATACTTAATTTCCTATCTTGAGCTTCTAAGGTCTTAAATCTTGACTACTAATCAATAGTATTTTCTAACTTCTTTGGGCCAACTCTAGACTTGTTGTTTGAACTTGGAATTGGAGAAAGACTTGGAGGAGTAAAAAACATGTTAGGTAGAATATGCATATACATTTTTTGAGGGAGTTTAATATTTTATATTAAACCATTCTCAAATTTAATGTTTATGTCATAGGTTTCAGGCAAAGTGTGCCCACTCATGGACTATAACATGATATCTATATCAGTCCCAATACCTTTTAGATATGTGGGGAAAATAAAACTTGTAAGGGGTCTCATGGAAGGTGCTATCCTATACCATATTCTTTTAAACCTCTTAATGAAGTCATGTACAACTTATTTAGGACCTCTTTGAACCATATTTAGATGATTAATGAGTGATGTGTGATCACTTTTATCTTTAAATATTTCAGTCAACAACTTTCCAAACTCATCTTAAGTGGTGATACATCCTCCTGACAATGTTATATACCAATCAAGGGATTTTACACTAAGATACGTGGAAATTATTATGATTTTAATGTTAACTTTAGTGATGTTATGGAAATTGTAAAATTTAGAAATGTATATAATATGCTCACTTGGGGTAATATGACATTCCACATTGAAAGTGGGAACACTCTTGGTGGCATTGGGAGGGATATAATCATAGTCATTGAGATGTATAGGGTTTTCAGTATTGAAGGATGGGAAATATGCTACCTAGCCATGTTATCCTCAAGTTACTCTTCACTCTCTTTCTCTTCTTGAATTTTAAAGTCTTCTTGTTCTTCAAATGTTAAGATAGGTTCAAGATATTGAAATTTAAGATGAATTTTAGGTTAAGGGAGTGGATTTATAGGATTGTTACCTCTATTAGCAGTTAACCTAATAAATAACATGAAGTATGAACAAAAGGAATAATCAAACCTGGTATACAACTATGATAATAATATTACCTTTAGTGGAGTTTTAAAATATTGAGTAGAACACTTATGCAATTGTGATGTTGTCAAGACTTGCATTCACCTTGACAAGATATGCTTGAGACAATAGTCCCATTGGGCATGTTAGAACTATTATCACTCAATTTTTAGCCCTTGGAGAGGTTTTTCAATCCTCTTATAATTTAATTGAAACAATGGATTATCTTTATGCCTACGGTTCTCTATAGTAGAGGTAAACCTCTAGGTTTAAGAGCAAACTTCCTAGATTAGTAATTATTAGCTTACCACTAACACTACTTGATTGGTTGGATGAAAAGAGATAGAAAGAATAGGAAATTAATATATTATAATGGGTTGAAACAATAGATTTATCTCCACTAGACTACCATATAATTTCACTATGAAATATGACTCACAATTCTAACTTTAACATCTTAGATTATTCTAACATAAGTGTTTCAAGCATGGAAGAGATATGCATTGCACTTCTTAAGGTGAATAAACAAGAGACCTGATTGTAGACACTAATGTTATTCCTTACACTTAGAGATATAAAAATACTCTAAATATACTTCATGTGACCTATTAGAGAGAGGACTACTTGTAACAAACATGAAAGAGTAAAGGGAACACAAGGATAGATAATTATCACTTATATTCCACTATTCACTACTTCACACACTTAGATAAGAATTTATGAACTCAAAATTAGATTGGAAATATTTAATCAAAGGAAAATAAAATATTCAAACCATTAGGGCTTCACCATACTAGGTGTGGATCCTTTTACAATGTTAAAATGACATAGATATATAGCATAAGAAAGGAGAGAGAAGGGGTGAAGTTAAACAGTCACAAGTCCAAGTGTTAAGGCTTGGAAACTAGTTAAAATGAAAGATAATTAAGTGTAAAATAGGTCAATAAGTTATCTTGGACAAGTTTCCATCTAAAGCATGACACCTTCCTTGAGGTTGGCATAAAGATCTTCATTATATTTTTTACTACCTTGATGATTAAGAGTTCAAAAAATAATAAAAAATATTATAGTAGTAATTGACATATTTTAAATAACCTAATAAGGTGGAAAAAATATTGTAAAAACTCTTATATTCACCTCAACTGATGAACTTCTCTGCACCATTTTTCATTCACTTTCTTACAACTATTCATTATCTCTCTAGGCTTGATTCACACACTTTTCACTAGGTGGCCCACACATGTCCAAGAATTTATTTTGCATAGGTGTTATACAAATAGTTTAGACCTTATTTTTATTCTGGTATATCATATATAACTCAATGAAACTCAAAACACACTTCTCACTATCAACTTTTACAGTCACATTCCTTCTCACTTTGTTATTTAAGACTACCTACAATGACCAATCTAAAAAAGGGGATTAAAATAGTAAATAAAGTGATAATTAAGTTTTATGATTTATATTACATCCCTACACACCTCTCAGAATGGATTTAAATAACCACTTCCATTCTATACCTATAATTCAACCCAAATCGTAAATAAAACACAAAATTAGGTCTATCTATACAAGTGATAGTATAAAACAATTGAATGTCAAGGAGAATTAGAGAGTGATAAACATGTAAAAAAAAATTCAAGTATAATTTGACACTTTAATGTTCATATCCCTTCATTTTTTCTCCATCATGTCCATACAAGGGTTTTAGGAGGGTTTTAGGTCATCTAGGTTCTTAACATTGATTCATAGAAGTTAGAATCTCAACTCTTGAAATAATTACATTGAGATAAATTTAATTACCCACTTAAAATATAATTATATTATTTATGCACCATACACACCATTAATATAGATATGAGAAAAGGAAGTTGGCTCTTGAGCTTCTACTTAGCATTTCGGGTACCCCTGAGAGGAAATTAGGTCAAAAATGACCAAGTTGAGTTAATACTAAAATAAATGATTCTTATCAGTCCTCCACTCTCCCATAAAGGTTAAAAAACTATTTATTATTATCATTTGGTCATGTGAATCAAGTTAGGCACCTTGAGGTTTTGGGCCTAGTTCTAGGCCTAATAGGCCTAGATTGTGTATTTGAGTATGTGACCACCTCTGAGTACTTTTAATGGATTTAGGTGATTTATCAATATATTTTAACATTAAATAAAAATATACATACAATAAAATAGTGTTTCAAGACTCTTCATTTCATCCTCTCACCATTCATGTACTAAACCTATAAGTGGCCTTGACTACAAAGTACCCTTTATCTAAGACAAAACAGAGGATACTTCCATTATTAATTTTACCTATATGATACCATGGAGGGATTATTTATGTCATTAAAACATTATTCACCAATTTTAAATCCCTTAATATTTTTATATATGTCTTAAACCTTCAAAAACTCAAGACTAGCTTTTAGAGGTGTGACTATATGCAGGGTTTTAGATAACTGAGTGTGAGGTTCAAAAACATAGTTTGATCAAAATTTTATATATTTAATTCCATATGAGAATATTATTAATATTTTAATATTATGCTAAGAGTGACTTATACATGTTAATTCCATGCTACTCCTTTGTCTACCACCAAGCTTGCACCTTTATTTAATCTAGACTGGTTTGTGACTGTGGTAAACTATTGATGTGCATTTAGGAGAAACTAATATGTTCCTCTAGGTGTAAATATGTGTCTACCTAATATACCTCTCTCTTTTTATTTATATATTAAATTAAATAATACCATTTCTCTTTATATCTCTATTCATCAACTAACTTGCATTTTCTATTAGCTTAGACTAGTCTGTGACTATGGTAAACCATAGATGTGCATATTAGGGAAACCAAAAGGATTCTTGTAAGTGTTGATTCATGTTTTGAGTATTTTGAATCAATTATTTTGACTCATAATGAGGTAATTAAGATCATATCTCACCTACATGGTCCCACTTATGCCTTTATATCATGCCATTATCATACTTCATCAACACACTATAGGTCACTATTGCATGCTAGAGGTTCATTTGGGACTAAAGGAGTGTTTGCAACAATATTGTGACTACACTATAAACCTAATATATAATTAGTTTATCTTGATCTAAAAACATCCTTATATTCTCAATATGTGACCTTTAATTTAATATGCAAGGAAAAATCCATCAAGATCCTCCAGATCTCATTTACACTTAACAACATATGATATATTGTATAGATAAGATATCTTCTTTAGATAACTTAAGGTAAGTAATTTTGCAAATTTTTCAAATTGTGAACATGAATCTAGGTATGACTATGTGTAATGGCCTCATCATTATCAAAATGATAATATATATGATCTTATACCTACTTTAAGGTCTCAATTGAGTTAAAACACCTCTAATTCAACACTACTCTACCTCTTTTTATGTTGACATTAGGCCACTATTTGAGATTGTTTATAGTGTCATTAGATATAGGATTGTGTACTATTTTATAACCTCATCATCACCATAATAACATTTCACTAGGTTCATGAACTCTATTTAAGATCTTATTTAGGTTTAAAACCTTTAAACACCACTATGGTTCCTTCCTTCGGGTTGACATTACAATGATCTTTAGACAAGGCTGTAGATGGCCATTTTAGGCTTTATCAACTGTATCTAGTGTCTTAAATCTACCTTACATTAGTGATCATATTGAGTGAAAATTTTTAATAGAGAAACTAATTTCCATGTTCTAAGGGAGTGAACATAGGTGTATTACTTTGTCTTGGAGCCATTCACAAGAGGATGCAACACTAAAATTCTTAAACATTGTTTGTAGACATGATAGTGTTCACTTCTAACAAAGAGAGATGATATATCTTACATTTCATGACCACACATTCAAAACCTATTGAAACCATCATATAAAATAAGTACGTGCTTTTACAGTACATGTACAACACTTAATTCACATAAACCAATGCAAACAAATGGGAAAATTGAGGACATAGGGGATGCACAGGCAATTTAGAGTCACTAATAGTCTTAGTGATTTTTAATATAATACAAACTATCAAACATGAAAATATTACCATGAATTTGAATATCACAAGGAACAATATCATCCACCAATTACACTAACTCCAAATCTTCTTCTCCTATTTAGACCAAGTGTAAACTATTTGACCTTATTGACCTACCTAAGAGAGTGATAGGAGAGAGAAATTAATTTTTATAAGATTTGGATCTATCAAAGCTTCATAAAACTATAAAATAACTATCAAGATCTCAACAAATCATTTGGAATCCTTCACACATGACAAATGAGTTATGCAATCTATACAACTAACTAAAACTACCTTGTTTTTAGTTGATCTCCTTTTTTGGATTTTGAACCTACATTTTTTAATTTCACAACTACCATCTAACACCTATATGACACATGGTACATTATATAACATCTTATCTCACTTTTCCTCTTTTTGGAAACCATACATTTCATAAAATTAACCCAAAAGGTGGCATAAATGACCTGAAACCAACTAGACAAAATGATAAAAGATTAGAACACATTGTATGACCTCATTAGTGACAATGGTGAATAATTTAAAACCTAGGGGCCCTAAATTTTTTTAAAAATGTTTGGGGTTTAGTTAATTTAACCTAAGGTTGAAATTTTTCAACATTTCCCTCTACAGGTGTCACTAGACTCAAACACCAAGTTAGAAGGTGTGTAGTGTTTGATGATTGTCATGACATTGACTATATTTCACATTAGCTTGTTGTAGAAAGGTTTTCACTTATTGTTTAATGTGATAAATTAATTTAATATACTTTTAAAATTCCTTTTTAATTGAATAAGTTGCTGCTATTGATGTCATAATATATACCAATGGGTGCTAAAGGTCAAAAACCAAAATAGACCTAAAAAGGGCTATGTGTGGTAAAATTATGTAGATATCTATTATAGATGTTTTGAATAAAAGGTATAATTTCATCCCAAGTGTGTTTATTATTTTAATGATATACTCTCATAAGGTTCACTATCATCATAGTTATGATTGTCATTTATCCATTAGTCTATGGATGAAAGGAGGTAGAGTTAATCAACTTTATGTCTAACATAGACCAAATCACTTTCCAAAACATACTCAATAACCTTGTATTACTATAAAAAATGATATTTTTTTGGATTCGAAAATGGACTTAGACATGTTTAAAGTATAATTGATCTATCTCTAGAGATGACATTGATTTTTTTAAGGTGTGAGAATTGTCATCTTTAAGAATATATCATAAACACAATCATTACCATGCTTAGGAATAGGATAGCATAAGAGAATATCCATGTAAATAGATAAAAATGGTCAAATTATAAATGAAAAAGGTGTATATAAGCCTTTTTTATTATTAAACTACTTGTAAATTGCACATGTGGTACAAGAATTGAAATATTTGGATACATCAGACCTAAGATGTGGCCATAAGAAGTAATTTTACAACATTCATATTCTTTTCTACTTTAATATGTCATATATGATTTCTAAAATGAGACTCCATTATTAATTTTTGTCTCTCTACCTCATCTAAAATACACAAGTGCCTAAGGTGATATAAGAGTCCATCATGCAAGTATAAATATATATTTAAATTACCACAAAGCAAGTTATGATAGATATCTAAAAAATCTAATTACATGGATATAATTTTTTACCATGCATTTAATTCATGTCCACACACAACAAGTAAAATAATAGATCTTGAATCGATAGATAGATAATAAAATATGTGACTAATTGGATAATGTATGTAATCAAGTTAAGATAGATCTACAACTTATCCCACTTAGTAATATCCAAGCTCAAAGAATGTAATCACCTAAATATCCACTTAGAAATAATTTATTATATCAGTTTCATGGCCAATAATTGATATGATAAATCTTAACTAAAGAATCTCTTATCACACAATGGAAAAGGAGAGGTTTTGAAGGACTCTAGTTAAATACAATTTTGTGATAAACCTAACTAGGTATTATTTTTGTAATAATAATAAGTAAAATAATATAATAAATAAACATAAAAGTTAATATGTTAAATGAATATGCAAACTAATCTAGTTATACAATATCTAGAAGAAAAAAATTAAAAAATAATTCTATCTAATATAACATATAAATATACTAAGGATAGATACAATTTAATCCATTAATTATACAATATCTACTTATCAAAGTATGAAGGCTTAGGAGTATACTTACCTTATTAAAGTGAACATGTCATGCCTAAATGTATCCCTTAGAAATTTTTTATTTTAAATAGGCTGTTATGTCTTGTAAGGATCATAAGGATAAATTAACTACAGTCTACAAGACTTATCCTATACATTCAAGACCTCCACAAGAGAAGTGCTACTTATCCAAGGAAAACACATAAGAAATGAAAGATCATATTAATTATATAAGCATATATTAATGAGTATTAATGATGAAAAATTGAATGATACTATATTTATAAATGAAGTTAATGTGGTATTTATAGCCAATGATTGAACCTTAACCCTTATGGGAATTTAGCCTACAAGGCCAATTGGGTTGACTTTATTTGGTAGGAAATACAAGTGTTAGGCTTTGAAATAGGCCAACTTGGTCTGAATAAGCTTTTTAAGGTGAAAAAAATTACTAAAAAGGTTAACCTATTATATTACATTGGAAATTATAGACCTCTATGACATAGTATGAATGATGGAGTCGGTCTAGTTGGTATGGTAGGATGAGATGAATGATAGAGTTGACCTGGTCGATTTATTAAGAAAAAGGGATAAAAAAAGTTTTAAAAATATAAAATAATTTTAAACTTATACATGGACATATAATTTATTATACTTTAATTTATACTTTATAGTTATACTAATAGGATGTTTGAGAGTGGTTTCAGACCTCTAGGAGCTATAATACAAATTCTAGATTTTAGAAAATCCTTCTAAATTTCAGGCTTAACCATATCTTAAGGTTTTAGGATTTAATAATTATCCATAGTTTAGGATTTTAGGATTTCATGGAGGTATCATAGGAGGTGATTGGATATAAAATATATATAGGTTGGACTAATGGTGGGAATGATACAAATCCATAACAATCTTGTGAAGTGCCAATGGTCTACCCACCCCTTTCTCAATATACCTTTTAAAGTATGCACTAAAAGAGATTAAAAGTTTATAGATTAATATAAGATATAAAGTGTTAGTAATTGATAAATATTAAAATTATTATGTGTATATAGACACTTCCCTTCCTATGATTGATTTTCATATTGTACTATTGAAATAAGATCATTTTTTATGCCAGTCTTGTTGTAAATTATTCTGAGTCTTCAATAACTAAAATATATTGTGATATGTGTGGACCAAATTATACTTAAATAATAAATAATTATTTTAATTATTAAATTCTTGAATAATATCAGAATTCTTGTGATCATAGGTTGTGTAGTTTCTTATTGGTGTAGTGAATGTTTTATTGTGGTAAGCAACCAAATGATAATATTGAGTGAGAACTATTCCATGTGAAAATTTAGAGGTGTTTATGTCAAGATAAAATGGCTAATAAATATATATTAATGAAATTATTAGTGTATAACACATTGTACATTTCAATTATTTGAATGTTTTATATTTTGTGGTTTCATAATTGAAAATTTATTTTGTACTGGATTTGGTAACTTGGTTCAAAGTCAAAGCCTCATGAGAAATACCAAGTAAAAATATAATGTATAAAATTCATGATCCAAATAATCTATAAATATCTTGAGATTATTTGGTTATGGCCATTTATATATGATTCAAATCTTTTTCAAGTTCACATGCACTATTTATGCATCTACAATGTATCCTTGATACTGTATATATTATTGTGACCAACATCTCCCTTTTCTTTATGGAGAAATAAAGACCCAATTTTTTAGATTTTGGTATGAATATTGATCCCCCTTGTTTCATATGTTTATGTAAATTCTATAAAATCTAAGGTATTTCACTTTTGGTAGGATGATATTGGCATTGTGTTTCATGAAACTAACTTTTGGTTCTACAAAGACTATTCTTTGAGCTTATATTTTTAGGCTAATTCTTTTAGCCCTTATGAATTTTTTACTTTAATTTTTTTTTTGTTTTGGGTGTTCTTGGGCCTATTTTATTTTAGTATTAATGTTTTCAAATCCTTATTCTATCGATAAATTGTTGTGGACATTTTATCCAAAATAATTTCTTTGAAGGAATTCAATCTGTGAGCTCTTTGGCTTACAAAATTTTGGAATGTGGACATATTGCCAAAAATAAATAAATGGATGGATTATCCCTTCAACCCTACTAACACTACCCTTTGGTATTTTTTAAGTGACCCTTAGCTATACAAAAGTACCCTTTGGGGTAATCGAAAGTGCCCTTCGGCCCCTATGAAGTAGACCCTTTAGGTAATTTTTACCATAAATTAAACCCTTCAAATCCTTCCCATATAACCTTCAATTTGTTTAAACTAGCCCTTCAACATTTTTTAAAGTATCCTTTGTCATTTGAATTATCCCTTAGGCCTTTCCCAAATTTGCCACTTTACCCTTTCTGACTAGATATTTTAAAGCACGTACCTTTCAAGTTTTGTGTAAAAGACCCTTCAAGACTTTTATCATGAACCCTTTACCCTACGGTACTTATTCTTCAAGATATTCTTTTTGACCCCTTTTTCCTTTGAAAAATTCCCTTCAACCTTTGTGTATTGGACACTTTTCCATGGATATACCCTTTGGTATTTTTGTCCCAAGCCTTTGACCCTTTTTGAAGTGGTCACTTACCCTTTAGAATAATTGTCGCACCCTTTTTTCCCACTAAAATAACCTTTAGATCCTAAGCACATACCCTTTGGGTTTTGTGTAATCTAACCTTTAGTAATTTTGAAATGACCTTTAGATGTATGAAATTACCCTTCTAGAAAATCAAAAGTTCCTATTGGCCTTTATGAAGTAGATCCTACGAGACTTTTGTCATGGACAAAATGCCCTAAAAAGTGGATCCTTCAAATCAAAATTACCTTTTGGGGAAATTAAAAATGCCCTTTAGACCTTCAAAATTTCCTTTCAAGATAATTATCTCAAGAATTTTTCCCAGATGAAATCTTTGGGGAAATTATTGTGGACATTTTGTTTGAAACAATTCCCTTGAAGGAATTACTTGGTGGACGTTGATCCAAAGGAATTTTTCTAATGTAGACCCTAAGTGCCTTATTACTAATAATACTAATAGTCTCACTATACTTATCAAAAACCAAGGTAAAAATATTTCTTATCAATATTTTAAAACCCCACCAACCTAAGCTAATATGTTTGAATTATATAGGAAATAAAATCCAATTGAATGTTGCCCATTTATGTCACATGAACTATTATTCAATATAGAATTATATATAGGTGATACACTACTATTGAAAATACATCATTTCATTCAAGATAACTTACATTCAAATTCTTCTACTTTCTTATAATGATGAAGAGCCCTAGTTACCACTTCAAGATTACTACGAGTAAAAAAAATGAATAATCTAGAGTTGATTTTTTGCATAGCTTAAAACATGCATAAAAGAAGAAACATAGAGTATGCATTAATGGCATACACATTTATGATGTTCTAGGCGATGAATCTACCATACCCATATTCAATTAAGGACTCCATAGAGTTCATAGACATAGTCTTCGATGCCATAGTGTTTGGAGATAAATACAAAAACTATTTAGCATTATGGGATGTCATCGATTTAGTGGATGTGTTTTCACTAGAATATGATATGACACTAGTAGAAATATTTTTTGTTAAAGAATTATTGGCATTTAAATGCCAAAGATTACACATTGTTGCAACCAAGCTGGAAGTAATGTCATGCATTGACCTCCTAAGGGACCTATTTTTTTTATGGAAGATATCATGGGATGCCTTCATACATAATAATAATAATAATAATAATAATAATAATAATAATAATAATAATAATAATAATAATAATAATACAATGGTTGCATACATTTTAGGGGTAGATTTCTATAAGTACCTATCTTTGAATATACATAATGCCTACTTTGACAAGCACACATTGGTATAATTTAATGTAGAGACTTCAATGGATAAGGTACTGTCTTCATGGCTAATCTCAAACCATACAAGCATCCTTATGAATAATCTACATGGCTAACAGATGCTTGTCCTTATGATATTTTTACATATGCTTGCCCTTTAGATATTTTTACATGATGTCATATTTGTTAGACGCAATCATGGGTACGTGTCACAAAGACCTTAGTGAATTATGGGTTGTGACTATAGACTATGAGATGAATAAAATTTGTGATCATTACCAATTCATTCATGTTTATTGCTATACCAAGTATATGGTGAGGATCTTCAAGGATGCCTATCTGAAGGTTTGACAAGCTGTTAATGTCTCTCCCATGTCTCAAATTGGATAGAACATTATGAAGAACTTGGTAGGGAAAGGGGATTATTTCCTTTACCCAAATTTCACTATTATCATGGTTTGGGGAAACAAGGTTGACCCCTTATGTCTTCCAGAGGTTTATACCAAATAAACTAGCTAAACAAGAAATCACCCTCCAGTTATGGAAAAGTAATGAAGAATATTTATCAAGGTAGAAGAATACCTTGCATTTTGGTCATTTTATAACTATTTGTAGGATGGTATATACAATGAGAAATCATCTTGGGGAAGTAGGTGGAAAATGAAGGAGTTATCCTTTCCCCACACTTTCACATAGAGATTGGGATTTACATGGGTTGATCCAAAAATACATTCATGGATTCAACATCCCTTATAGTCATGATCCTTATGACTATGATTTCCTATTTTTGAATGCCAAGTCTAATGAAGAAGTATTGGAATGGGTGCAGATTATTGGGATATAAAAGGATCATTTGATAATGATCCAAGATGACCCCTCTATTTTCACTAGAGAGTTGGATAGAATAATTCACTCTAAAAATGGTGGTAACATTCAAGTTTTTAGAGAGGATAGTGTGAGGAGAAATCTAATGACCAAGCTACTTCCTCCTCTTAAGGACTTACTTTGAAGTTGAATTTGAAGATAGTGAAAAAAGAGATTGGGATACCTAACCCTTAGATAGTCCTTACTTAGGGAAAGATAAGATAAGGGTCCCATTAGCATATATTCTGATGAGGAAGATAGAACACAAGAATTGCCTACTATAGGTTTTAATAAAGTGTCAATTATGATGTCCTAAGTACACACTATTACATCCATTGGGATAATAACTCTAGAATTAGAAGCATCATCACCTCAGGACCCCCCCACACAAATAAGGACTCCCTTGTTCTATAAGAGAAATCCTAAGACTCCTATGGGTACTCCTATAATGGAGACATCACAAGGTTTGCCTACTCAACCTCCATATTTAGAACTAGTTAGGGGAGATGTAGTGATTGTTAAAGACATTGAGGATGATTTAGATGAGGAAGCCAAGTTATAGACAACCAAGGCTATGAGCCTCCAAATAGAGACTATAAAGCTTAATTCCCTAGTTACTCATTATTTTTTTAGTTTTCCTTTATCTTGTGTGCCCATATTTGGGTAAGTTACTATTGTAGAAGTTCTCACATCTAACCTCCTCCATTTCCACTACTACCATTGGTCCTTCCATTTCCACTTCCATTCCACTCACCACATAGACCCCTAATGTTCCTACTATCACCTCTTCTATTAGAGCCCTCAAGACAAATAACGTGTCCAAGAAGGTGAATATAACTTTAGACACCTCATAACTCCATGTCCACTCCACCCAAACCATCATTCCAATACCATATACCACTTCTATAAAGGAGAATATAATAATAAGTACTAGTAAGGAAAGAAGGCCAAGCCCCAAATGATCATGGTCCATCCATTTCCCCAATTTGTAGGATTGGATTAGTATAAAATTATATGTATTTCCATTCTTGATTTCCTAACCAAATCCCAAAAGAAATAAAATAGATTTCATGAGGAGGCTAAAGAATAGGTTGTCACAATCTCTGATGCATCCTAGTTAGATTTCCTCCATGGATAGTGGATTTAAGGAGCAAGGCTTCTCAATTGCCAAAATTTAAAATTAAAAAGATTCCATCTATTTCTACTTTGTTTGATCCTTCAACTAGTAGTATTCAAAGGGTGAAGAAGAGAAAACTAGAAGATGAAAAAAGCACCTAGATTAACCTTGAATAAAGGAAATAAGTCTTCTCCCTCACCAAGAGGCAAAATAGATAGGTAGGATAATATGTATATGAGGAACATATAATAGACTTAGCACAATCACACAAGGATGCCATAGTTTCAATCCATGAGGGTATGAAATTATCTTGACAGGAGCTTAAGGCTGAAGTGGAGCAACTAAAAGAGTGGGTCAAAATAGTACATATTCATGTTGGCATAGAAGTTAAAGTTCAAGAGGTAGATTTTAGAAGTTATAATTCCTTAGAATTCATGGTGTTCTTGAAGTTTGAGATTGATTCTCATGTAAACCAAGCTAATATATTATTTAATTCCTTGAGAGAGGATAGTTCAAAACTAAAAATGTTAGTTTTATATATAGGCAACTCATTATATAGTCATCTCAACCTTATGACTATTCTAGAGGCATCTAATACCTTAACTATAGTAGTCATTTGATAGGAAGAGGAAAAATATTAGTTAAAAAATATTGGGGATTTAATCCCTAGATATCAAGTGCATGAGGCCTAAATTCTTCAATTTTTTCATGAATTTAAGTTATCCAAAGTTAAGGACTTTGTTGGTAAGTTGATTAGCAAGATTAATTTTAACAATCTTATCGAGGAAGTGGATAATGATTTTAGGCAAAGCCTTAAAGACTTATAACTTGAATAAATTGCATCAAAATTAATCAAAGCTCAGAAAAAGGTCACTAAAGTTGAAATCTTCAAAGGCAAATTTCAAATAACTAAGGATGAACATGTGAATCTCCTTAGATATACTAAATGAATTCATTAGCCATCACTACTAAACATAGACATTATATGAAAGTATCATGGATCAGTACAAAAAAATTATGAGGATAATAAAGAAAATAAGTAGGCTTTCAACTTTGTGACCACATATTCAATTACCATGTCAATTTCTACACTAACCAAGGTGCATGTAGCACTCCAAATAAATAAGCCTTGATAGGCTAAAATTTTACACATGCACAGTTTGTAATGGTGAATGTACTTAGATTTTACTTATATTTTGAGTAGTTAATTTTACAAATTCACTTTATATTTTGTGTATATGCACATGTTGTATAATTTTTAAAAATTCAATTTATTTATTTTTAACTTTTATGGTTTTTGACCTATGGTTTTAGACTATAGTTAGAAATATATGTTCTAACTAACACATGTAACTACCTTGCATGAACTTGGAGGATGAGGTGATGCCTTTCCCAAGTCTATATATATAATTGTAACCCTACCTAGTTTTTGGTCAAAAGATTTTGAAATATAGATCAATGAAATAATTTTGATCGTTAGAAAAGTTTTTTAAATATTTTATTTCCAATTTCATATAATTAGTTTTTATTTTTATGGTTGTGTTTTAATAATCTTTAGTGTGCTATAGGTATGAATAGATTATTAACTATTTTAATTGATATGATGATCCTAAATGTGCAATAGCTATTAAATGTTTAGTGAATATATTGATTAAGTTGATCAAGTTAATTGAATCATATTTTTTAATGTGGACTTGTGATTTTTTTGGTGTATTTTTATGTGTGTCTACAATAGTTTCCTCGGATAATTCATTTTCCCAATCCATAATTTTTTGATCAATCATGCACAGAAACTACCCTAAAAGGAGTAACCTTTGTCTGAGGCTTGTGAATTCCCTACATATATATTCCTTAGACTTCCTAGTTGTGTTTGTATGTGTGTTATTATTGATAGTAATAGGCATAGGTTTTATAAATCATAGGTTTGTTTAGAAACCAATCAATGAAGTGATTACCCAAGAACCATAGAGCCTTCTTATTTTCCCTACCTTGCCCTTCTTTTTTTGAGTTTGTTATTAAGACCTAACCACTTTAGATAAAAACTAGCCACCCATCTAACTCATGTAGATCTTCGCTCTATTAAAAGACCACACCTCCATCCAAAAACTTTATCAATAACCTACATGCCCTATCCATATTCCATCAATATGTTAAAATATATTGCATACTTGTAACTCATTCCCTAGAGTGGATTTCACCTCCATTGAGATCCTAAAATGTTAGAGGCTACCTTGTTTGATTATGGTGTGCATAAAACCCACATCAATAGTATTCCATTAGCACTAGGAGGGACTTGAACCCCATAATAATAAAGGTTATTATTTGCAAATAGCTACATTGGATTCACCCAAGAGAGTGACCAAATATAATTTCTAGGCTATTTTATTAGCATCACACTTGACAAGTAATAGGATACCTAGAGTTGTTCTAATAGCTCTATTTTAAAATAATCCTCCACCTCTACTAGGGAACCCCTTACTTGTAAGGAACCCTTTACCTATTACTCAACCAATGGCTTATCAACAACCTTGGTTAAATGGATCTACCATTCCCATCCTCGGATATGTGCATGATTTTCCTTAGAATCCCAAAAAGTATATGCCATCCTTTTCTCCTTTAGGAATAAGGATAATACAAGAACATATCAAATTTGTTAAATCTAATTTAAGGTTAATGAATGTAGTTGATGAATATGTTGTATGTCAATTATTCCATTTTACTTTAATGGATGTTACTTATGATTTTTATTTGAATCTAATGGACAATCCATCACCAGTTTGGAACAATGTCAAATGGGTTTTATTATGTCATTTGAATATGTCACCAACCCTAAATTGGTATATCATCACTTCACTAGTATGAAAATGGATCCTAATGATCCCATTCATGCTTTTAATGCAAAATGGTAGAAGATGCACAATTAGTTGACCCCAAGGTATAAACCAGAAGTAGCATTAACATTAAATATGTATAAGAACATCTTGGATCCTATCACCATCATTTTATTAAAAAGAGTACATGCCACCAATACTTTAATGTTGGTATTAGAAGTAGATATTAACATTGATAGTCAACTTAACCCATAGATGCCTAGGGCATTATTATAACTTCAACTCACACCTTGGGAGAAGTAGTTTTAAGGCTTCCCCTTTAAAGCTCACCTAAACTAAACTAATCCTATAAATTCATGAGAAATGGGTTAGAAGGGGATAAGGGCTCCTAAGAAATAAAATAAGTGATGCATCAAATTTACAAGTCCATCCTCCTTGCTGGACTTGAAGAACACTAATAAAATGAGTAGAGGCTAAGTTTAGAATCCAACTATTTACTATACATCTGTGTGGTGACTTACAAAATGGTATAGGATGAGGGAAATGAAAGGAGAGACCTATATGAAGACACTAACTACTCATGGTATCCACATGTAGGATTCAATCAATAGATGTAGAACATAACATATAAGAGTAGATGAACTAGTAGCTAGGTGAGATAATTACACACTATACTAGAAAAATTAAATCAAAGCACAACCTTCTATTGAATTTAAGAGGTTACAAATTCCTTCTTAGTAGAGTCTAGTCTATCCAAGGGATGGAACTAAGAGAAAGATAGAGAGAGATATAATGATATATCAAAATAAGTGAGAGATATTTGCTATTGGCCCTAAGGCCTCTATTTATAGAAAAGAGAGAGAGAGAGAGAGAAGTTAGAAAGCTTATTTCTTTTGATGAATAATGATCTATAAGATTTTCAAACCATGATTTAGTCCAATAAATTCATTATGAATGGGATTTTAATCATTTTCTCCAATAGTCTATGAATCCTTCTAATTTTGGTAAGTTTCACTACAAGACAAAAGTTTACTAAAGGTGGCAAGTTAGAAGTAAATTCTCCAACTACTTCCTAGAATCCCATGTTTTGATCCATTGATATTCCACCAGATCTTATCATGAAGGTGAAATTTTTAGGCCTTTGAATGCCAAAGACATGTCATGTCTACTTTGAATCAATGGCTTGTCAAGGCATGAATTGAAATGATATTTTGTTGGCCATGTACATGCTTTTTTCTTAGATCCTTGACTGCATTATCTATAGAGGAAAACTAATCTAAGAATATTGTTTTTCTTATAGATATAACACTTTGATCAATAAATGGTTTAATATAAATCCATAGAGGGCATTCTCATTCTATCAACTTATGTCAAGATTGAGTTTGGGTTCCTCATCTTGTTGAGTTGGGCTCATCATGCTTGATCATACCTTGCATAAATATCTTGGCTCATTCCTTTCACACCTCAACCATCATGAATTGTCAGATCCTAAGACCTAGTTAATCATAGACTATGGATCTTTGGGAACCATCACCTTGAGCTCTACTTCTTATTGGTCATCTAGATATACTAACCTTTTGAGTTGATTTAATCTTCTATGGACTTGATACTTGTTAGCCATATGTCTTCCTTTGGATCTCCACGAAGGATTTTTATACCCCAATAGTTATTTCTTGGATATTAAATTTTATGTTTGAATGAACATCATTTGACACCCGTGAGGAAATTTTTTGATGTCCTATATCCCATAAAATTTAAACTCATATGGATTTTTTGTTTGGGCATAAATTTGACACTTGCATGGGCATCTTTCATATTTTGGCCAACTTTGCAGACTTGTAACTTGAAGTGTAGAACTCACAAAGGTGTCAAAATTTCAAGGGAAATTCTTAATGCTACAAAGAGAAAACCCATTTTGTCTATTATCCTAGAAGGCTTCTATGGGGATATTAGATGCATGAGTTGGCTAGCTTACTCAATCCTCGTCATGCGAGTTTTTCCTATTATTGGGACCAAATGTGTGGATAAAATATAGATAGAATGAGTGAATAAAATGAGTTCCATGCACTCCCTAATTTGTCCTAGGCATTTAGTAAGGTTTTCTATAGTTTTTTGAGCTTCATGATCTCTTCACTCCACCCACACCATCTGGAGCTTGTCATATAAATTGAATTGATCACTTAATTAAAAACTCTACAAGTAGGCATAGTTTGGTATGTGATATAAAAATGGCCAACATCTCTAGTGACTCATAGGGAAGCATGCCTACTATGCTTGAAAACCTAGTCCATTTTCTAGTCTGATCTATTGGGCATGGAGTCACCTCTCTATAACTGAGTTGATCTAAAACTCTCTTGAAGTAGAAAGACAAAAGGAACAAAATAAGGAAACTAACCTACTAAATAGATGTGCACTAATGCACTTGGATAAAATCATGAAATATAACCTATCCTATACTAACTGAATAGAAGAGAGCTATATAAAACCATTAATTGGTTGTATAAATCAGCTACTTTTTCTCAATAATATATGATATTTTACATGCTTGAGGGCTACTAAAAAAATATGGAGAATTTTTATATTTTAAACAAATTGATGGTATGCTTCTCCTAAAATAAGAAGAAAAATTAAATTACCATTCTAGTTTGATTGCTTGGTTGTGTAAGCTTCATGAAGTGATTAAGTAATTTGATCTTGTCATTATTAATGTTTGAATTTGTGCTCTAAATTGAGCACAACCTAGATGGCTTCTCCTTGAAATATTTCAATCGAGTTAGGTATCTGATAGGACATCCTCTTGTCAACATAAAAATTAAGTAGATAGATTTTAGCTCACTTTTATGCTTGGTGACTTCATCTTCATGATCCTCAAACACAATCAGATCATAGTCTGTTTAGAGAGGAATACTTCATATTTCCTAGATCTTGACTAAGTTTCCTATCCCTTTTTCCTTATGCTCATGCTCCTATGGAAAGCTTTGTTCATATTTGAGGTCCTTCTTTATCACACAAGGTGATGGTCCCTCAAGCTACATCTCTTATGTGCCTAAGATGTCTGTTTCATCAACCTCACTCAGAGTTTTGACCTAAGGATTGCCTTCATCAAGATCTAGCTCATCAGTGTTGAAACCATGCCAAGAGGGTTGGTCTAAACTTGATCTTATTTCCTCCCAAATAAGTAGGTATCTTATTATGATGTCCTCATCATATGTACATGCATTATCTTTTATAGGCTTGCCTACAACAACAATCTCTTCCTCCATCTTTTGTACAAAAGGCTTCTAGCCCCAAAGGGAGATGGAAGGAGGGCGAATAAGTTGTCCTTGCTCATAGATAATGAGAATATCCTCCTAGTTTGGGGTTATAAAGGAGTCTCTAAACTCTTGAACACCAAGATCCTTAAGCTAGGTTATTTTTTTATCTATTTCTTGCATGATTGAATCTTCTTCTATCAAAATTGACTCAATTCTTGGTAAAGATGAGACTTGACTAGGTGGAATAGGGGTTTGCATTGGAATCTTCAGGAGTTGGGTCTAAGGATATATGTAAGATATATATAAGTGGGCCTACTAGTCTTTAAATGATACTAATATATTTCACACATATTGAATCAAACTCATTATTATTATGTCTTCATTATCACCTGCTGCACATTGTTGATCTTTGAGAATAAACCACTTGTATTCAACCAACTAGAAATCACTCCTTGATTTCTATATAACATGAGTAGGGATGACTGGAGATAACTCTAAACCTCTACCAATTTCTCTTATTAAACCCATATACACTAATAACACTTTTTTGACCCTTGATAAGGATATAACAAGGTAAGCTTAGTCTTAATGAGGGGTATGAATAGGATAAATGTCATGATAGGGCTAGTAAGATTTTTGAGGGCTACTTGGGGAAAATAGATGAATATTATACATCTGATAAGAAGGATACTAAAACATAGAATAAGCATATTGACCAAAATGTGGTTGATTATACATACTAGATAATGAGGTTTATGCACTTAGACTACATAAACTTGATGATAGATGCTCAAAGTTTCCATTGATGTTTGTTGAATACCTCCAAAGGTTGATATATAGAAGGATAACACCAAAAAGTATTTTTCTACTTTAGACTTGAGTCCCACTAGAAATGACAAAAACTAATATATCTTCAACTTGCACTATTGGGAGAAGTGGTTTTAAGGCCTCCCCTAGTTGATCTATAAAATGGGAATAACCTTGAGATATGGGTATCTTATGATGGGGATAAAACTATAGAGTAGGTTGGTCCCTCTTTGATGATCACCTAAACTAAACTAATCCTAACACTTCATAGGAAAAGGGTTAGAAGGGGATAAGGGCTCCTAACAAAGCTAACAGGTGATACATCAAATTTATAGGTCGATCCTCCCTACTGGACCTAAATAACACTAATGAAATGAGTAGAGGCTAAGTTTAGAATCTAACTATCTAATATACATATGTGTAGAGACTTATCAAATGGTCTAGGCTGAGGGAAACAAAAGGAGAGGCCTAGAGTAACACACTAACTAGTCATGATATCCACATATAGGCTTCGATCAAGAGATGCATAACATAACATATATGAGTGGATGAACTAGTAGCTAGGTGAGATAAGTATACACTAAATCAGAATAATGAAATCAAAGCATAACCTTATATTTGTTTCAAGAGGTTAAAAATTCCTTCTTGCTAAAATTTGGTCTAGCCAAGGGAGGAAAATGAGAGAAAGACAAAGTGAGATATAATGATCTATCAAAATAAGTGAGAGATATTTTTTTTGGCCTTAAGGCTTCTATTTATAAAAGAGAAAGAGAGAGAAGGGATAAGTTAGAAAGATCGTTGCTTTTGATGACCAATGAGTTGTAAGCTTTCAAACCATGATTTTGTCAAATCAAGTCATTATAAATAGGATCTTCATCATTTTTTCAGATAGCCTATGAGTCCTAATTTTGGCAAGCTACACTAGAAGATAAGAGTTTGTTGAAGGTGACAAGTTGGAAGTAAATTCTATAACTACTTATTGAATCCCCAAGTAGTGATCCATTGATCTTTTGCTAGATCTTATCATGAAGGAAAGATTTTTAGTTATATAAATGCCAACGACATGTCATGTCTACTTTGAATCAATGGCTTGTTAAGGCATGTATTTAAATGATCTTTTTTCTCCATGTATCTGATTTCATATTGGATCTTAGACTAGATTATCTATAGAGGAAAACCAATCTAAAAATATTGGTTTTGTTATAGATATAGCACTTTACCTGATAACTGGTCCAATCTAAATTCATAGAGGGATTTCTCCTTCTATGAAATTGGGTCAAGATTGAGTCTAGGTTCCTCATCTTGCTAAGTCAAGCTCGTCATGCTTGATCACCCCTTGCATAAATATCCTAGCTCATTCTTTGACACCTTAACCATTGCACACTATGGGATCGTGAGACATAGTTAATCATAGACCATCGATCTTTGGGACCCATCACCTTGAGCTCTACTTCTTTTTGGTCATTAGGATTTGTTGACCTTTTGACTTGATTTAAGCTTCTATGCACTTGACACTTGTTGATTATATGTCTTCCCATAGATCTCTACCACATATTTTTAAACCCTAATGACTAGTTTTAGATTAGGGGTAAAAGCAGGTTTTGAAGGGGCCCCGAAACCCTTTAACAATGAGAAAAAAGAGAGCTATATAAGCCCACAGGCAATGCCTTAAAAACACTACTTAGAGGTAGTAAACACAGACATAGAATTGTCTTGCAACCTAGAGATTCGGCCAAACAAGAACCCTAATGACTAGTTATCAGAGCTTAAATTTGACATTTGCACTAATATCATTTGATTCCCTTGAGAAATTTTTTTGATGTTCCATATCTCATCAAATTTAAACTCATGGATTTTTTGGTTGGGCATAAAGTTGAAACTTACATGGGCATTCTTCATATTTTGGCCAACTTTATAGACTTGTAACTTGAAATGCAGAACTCATGAATGCATTAAAAGTTTAGGGGAAATTATTAATGCTACAAGAAGCAAACACATTTTATTTATTATCCTAAAAGACTTCTTCAATGTAGATATTAGATGCATAAGTTGGTTGGTTTACTCAATCCTCATTGTGTGAGCTTTTCCTGATACTAGGACCAAATGTGTGGAAAAATTATGGATGGAGTGAGTAGATTAAATGAGTTCCATGAACTCCCTATTTTTTCTCAAACATTATTTAAGGTTTTCTATAGTTTTGTGAGCTCCATGATCTATTTTATCTATCCACATCATCTAAATATTGTCAGAGAATTTGAATTGATTGCTTAATTAGGAAATATTCAAGTAGGCATAATTTGGTATGTGGGCCAAACATGGCCATCAAACACCTAACATCAACAATGTATTTTCAATGCTCACTCTGATATGACACAAAGTATAATTTTATAACATTTAATTAGAATCAATTGTACACATTGACTCCATTGACATTTATGATGCAGCCAAATTTTGGCTACCTGAACAACCATGTGACAAGTAATAGTTACCAATAGAACCAAAATATAGCTACACTTTACATGAATATTATACATGATATAAATTACATAAAATTTGAATTGGATTCTATTTAAAATATGGTCCAAAATTTTAGTAATGATTTCCTAAATATGCAATGAAAGATGGACAACACCAATGTTCTAATTGGAAACCAGAACACTAGATTCTATACATATAATAGACCATTAAATAGGTATACAAACAACATAGAACATCCCATCAAGCTCTTAGAGATTAACATAGCTAAAATGGATCTCCCTAATTGGTGAAGGATACAAAGTATACCACAACATGGTGATCTCGATTACATTGAGTTCTGTATAATGTTCAAGATATTTCAAAGGGAGGTAACTAGGTAGGATTAGATGGATAATCCACCAAAATCCCATCGAAATCTTGGATCTTCTAGCATAACCAAGTTCTTCAAAACTCATGAGTTCCCCTTCCCAGATGAAGATGGAAATAAACCAAAAGATAATATGGCCAAAGTTCATGCTCTATATTAGTTCCATAGAGGTGCATACAACTTAAGGAATAAACATCCACTTACCACCTTGACTCTTCCAAACACCATGACAATTCCTCCAAATCCCAAAGTAGACAACAATCCACCCCCTTTAAAGGGGAATGATCAACCACCAAGTAAAGAATAATATAGTAAATGAGGAGATGACATCATGGAAGATATGAAGAAAATTAAGGTAAATATAACTCTACATGAGTTGTCCTAGATCACTAAAAAAGAGCTATTCAGGAAGTCTATTACTTGAAAGACCCTTATGGAAAGAACTAAAGTGATTATAGACAAAGCAAAAGTTATTGACACTAATGTTATTTACAAGAGCAATCTTGAAGTACCTTCCTTTTTACTAACTGTTAGATCATTTGATAACAACATCCATAACTATTTGGTTGATTCTAGAGAATCTACAACTATCATGCCTACCTCTATATTTAAGAAGCTTGGTCTCACTCCAAGTACTTAAAAAAGACCAGTCTCCCAAATATAAAAAATGGTTGTATTAGTAGTTTGGGAACTAAATAATGTATGCATTCATGTAGCATTTGAACCAAGAGTCTAGATGAAGGTTATAGATTATTTATAAGTAGATATTGGTCCAAAACACTCAATGGATATATTTCCATGGAATTATCTCATATATGGCTATTATGGAGAGGTGTTGTGAACTAAATCAAAATTTATAGAGAGCTAAGAATAAAATATACCATCACAAAATATAATGTCAAAAATGAAGAGGTAAATTATGATTCTCCCACTCTTGGTATTTATACTTTTACCACTTATAATCTAGCATAAAACCTAGAACTTGAAGGTTTGAATTAGTCATAGACTATGCATTTTGATGCAGCCATGTCCAAGTAAGGATCAAGCATAGGAATTGAGTTGATTGATCCTCAAGGTAAAAATTTCTTAGCATTTTATAGAGTGTAATTTCCATGTACTAACAATAGAGCCAAGTATGAAGCTCTAATTTTGGGGTTATAATTTATGCTAAAGAATAATGTAAAATGAATATAAGTATTTGGTGACTCAGAGTTGGTAGTTCACCAAGTGAAAAAAACTATCAGTGTAAATTATCTTATCTAAGGAGATATAAGCATAGATCATGGGATTTAATTGAAAATTTTAAAGCTTTTAACATAGTAGCACTCTTGAAAGAGCAAAATCAAGCCACCAATTCACTAGCTACTACTGATACTAATCTTGAGTGATTACAGGAGTCCAAAGTAAAGAGATTTTTTATCAAATTGGTTCATTATCCCTCTGTTCTAGATAATGTAGAAAATTTTTAGGTCTTCGATGATGATCAATAGATTATTTAGTTCTTAACTAATTTAGGAGATTTTAAGTCCCAAATAATTGATGAGAAGGATATTAACTACTTATATCAATAAGAAATAGATAAAGAGAACATTCTCCAGCTTAAGGAAAATTGGATTCCAATCAACTTAGTCTCATTAGAGAGACCATTTGAATTAGACCCTCAAGCACAACAAATTATGCAACCTAAGGTTGATGAATCAAACTTCAAGAGGGAAAATATAAGAGATGATCATAACCCACATTATGTAAATATTGGTATCAATTTCACTAAGGATGAAAGATAATGAGTCAAGGCTTTGATCACTCAATACAAATAAATTATCACCTAGATGTATGAAGACTTAAAGGTGTATAACCCATAGGCCATCACTCACATAATTCCCTTGAAGAAAGATCATAAACCATTTAGACAAAGTCAAATTCTATTACATCTTATTTTGGAACCTCTTATTCAAAGGGAAGTGGAGAAGTTATTGAGTGCCAAAAACATCTTCCCAATCTAACATTCTACTTAGGTGGCCAATTTGGTCCTGATTAGAAAGAAGAATTATGAGATTTGATTATGTGTAGACTTCAAAAATATGAATAAGGATTTTGAGAAAGATAATTATCCTCTACCTTCTCTAGATGAGGTAATACAGATAGTGAGTGGTTTTAAAATGATGTCCTTTTTGGATAGATTTTTAGGCTATAATCAGGTACTATTACAATTTGAAGATATAATGAATATGGAATTTATTATGAAATGTGGAACTTATGCATACAAAAGGATGATTTTTGGCTTGATCAATGTAGGAAATACCTTTCAATGTTTCATGGATCATTCCTTCAAAGGAATAATAGGAAAATGCATAATAATCTATATGGATTATCTTACAGTGTTTTTAAAGAATAGAAAAAACCACATAATTCACCTACAATCCATATTTGAGAGTTGAAAAAGGTTAGGTATTTCATTGAACCCAAAGAAAAGCATATTTGGATTCATTGAGGGAAAACTCTTGGGATATATTATCATAAAGGATAGGATCACTATTAATCCAAATATAATTTAGGTAATATTAAAAATTTATCCTCCAAACAGTAAGGAGCTTAAGTCATTATTTGAGAAAATCAAATTCACAACGAATTTCATCTCAGGGTTCACAAAAATCATCAAGCCTCTAAATTCCATGCTCAAATAAGATGCTAAAATAGAGTGGATAGCTAAAGCAAAAAAGTCATTCCAAGATATTAATTATGACAAATCTCATGCTCCATTGTTAATTAGTCTAGACTTTGCAAAATATTTCTATCTATATTCATTCACTTTAGAACACACTATTATTATGGTTATCGCATAGAAGAAAGATGAAAATGAGTATCCAATTGCCTTCATGAGCACAAATTTGAAGGATGCAGAGCTAAGGTATTCTATGATTGACAAGAAAATTTTCTCTTTTATCAAAGTAGTGAAGAAATTTTGACATTACATCTTAAATAACAAAACCATTACTATTTTACCTAACCCTACTGTCAAGCTCACCCTATCATACAATGAGGTAGGAAAACATCAAGGAAAATAGATGGACAAGATCCAAGAATTTGATATAGATATTAAGCCTTCAAATATCATTAGAGTTTAAGGCATTATTAAACTCATGATTGAGCATGATCCTCAAATCACCGTTGAAGATTTATGTGTAGCATAAGTTTCTAAAGAAGAATGGTATGCAAATATAATCCAATATTTACTTATAGGAATTTATTCCCCATAGCTTAATAAAGAAATAAGGAGAGATTTTATGATAAAATATGCTCATTTAATGATCAATAAGGGAGTGATCTATAGAATTAAATATGAAGGTATTTACCTAAGATTTTTATCTACAAAGAAGGCTAAGGAAATCCTATATAACTTGCATCAAAATATAGGTAGTGATCACCCTACTAGGAATACCACAACCCATACAATATTGAGGATGTGTTACTATTGGCCAACCATCTTTAAGGATGTACATACACACATCAGAACCTACCATGAATGTCAAGCATTAGATAAGAGAGAAGTACATGAAATAATGCCTCTACATCTAGTTGTTAAAGGAAGACCATTTGCATAGTACATTTTGGAATTCATTGGTGTAATTAACCCAAATTCCTCAGTAGGCCTTAAATTTGTTATCATGGATATAGACTATTGTATTATATGGATGAAAGTAATAACCACAAAGAATTATAGAGCATGAGATGTGATTCACTTTTTGGAGGAACACATAACAACTAGATTTGGCATACCCATCTATTTGGTTTGTGACAATGGACCAAATTTTATATCGATGGATGGGCACATGACAATCAAATGATAATCAGGTTAGCTTCTAACCACTACCCTTAGGGAAATTTAGTAGTAGAGTCAACAAATAAAAATTCAATTGATGCAATCAAGAAATTAATAGGGGACAAGCCTAGGGAATAATAAAATTTACTAAAGTATTCTCATTAGGTAGACTGGATGAGATACAAGCAAGCTCTAAAAGCTTCCCCCTACCTACTATTATATTGGCATAGACTATTTCTCCCCATCAGGTTAAAGATACCCACCTATTTGTTCATGTAAGACTACATGAAACCAAACGATAAAGTAGAATTAAGATTTCTTGATATAATAGAAATGGAGGATTCAAGGACTAAATCCTTGAAAACATTCAATAAACACCAAGATGTAGTCAAAAGGTAGTTTGATAAAAGATCAAAAGTCAAAGCATTTAATATTTTGGATTTGGTGCTATTATAGGATAAAACCCATGAAAAGAAAGGACAACATGATAAGTTTTGCCCACTATGGATTGGACCCTATTAGATTTCAAGATCATGGGCAATAATGCATTTCAACTAAAGGACATCCAAGGTAATGAGCTTATATATCCATTCAATGGATAATTCTTAAAGCATTACTTTTGAACTATTCCATCTATGGATATTATTGATTAATGAGATTAAGATGAGTTTAGATATAGGACTAGAGTAGATTTCCATGCTTTCTAGTTTAGCTTTTTATTTTCTAGTTTGGTTGTTATTTGTTTTTTTAGTAGTTTCCTACTTTATACATTATTTTTTTGTCTATTTTAGTATTATTTTTCTTAGATTATATTTCAATGCTTTCTAGAGAATTTTCCTACTTTCTAGATTAGTTATTCTTTGTTTTATTTGACAATTGAGGTTGTGTTTGATCTAGTTATTGCAAAGATAAAATCCAAAAATAACTAAGTTTATGACTTGTATAAAATTGGAAAATTAAAATTTTGACACATTTGGGGGTTAGTTCATAGATTGGGTGCATTTTTATGTTTTTGAGACTTTAGGATGAAAGAAGGTAATCAAAGGATTATTCTAAATTATCTCACAATTTAATACTTTTACCAAGCATATGGAATTGATCTTTTGGTATTTCATACAAATTTATAAATTTTTCTTATTTTAATGGATAAAATGCACTTATCATATTAAATACTTGTTAAAAGTGATAATTCTAGGTGTATATTTGATTGGTAGGGAATTTATAGTAGCAATTTATTTTATAACCATACTAGCTCACTGGGGTTTCATCTCCTCTATTTTCCATTATATATCACAAGAGAAACAAAAAAAATAGAAGAGATGAAATGAGTTAAAAATAGTAAAGGAAATTTAAATAAAATTAAAAAAAATCATGTGATGAAACAAGGTCAATGCACCATGCATTATGGTTATAAAAAAAATTGAAGGAGAAGAGAGGGACCCCAAGGTATCTCTATTGGGGATATGGATGCCCTGATATAAGTAGATCAATTCTTGAGCTTCTCTTGATTAAATGAGATTTAATATATACTATAATGAAACCTACAACTCCATCAAAACCTTTGAAAAACTCATCATAACAAGTATTAAATAAACTACACATTTAACACACATAGATCTAACAAATTAGAAGACAAGTATGTTCTATGATTTAACTTATGAATATTTTCCATGTTATTTATTTAATTATTTTTCTTTTAAAAAATTAAATATTGTTAAACTAGAGTTCTATGTTCTTAAATACTTAAGAGTATTCCCCTTGTAAGTCCACATTTGTTTTGCTCAACATCCCCCTTTTATTTAAGGAGAAATAATGACTCACTTTTTTGGATTATAGTCTTAATATTGAGCCCCCTTGTTTCATATGTTTATGTAAATTCTAAAAAATCTAAGGTTTTTCACTTTTGGTAGGATGATATTGGAATTGTGTACCATGATACTAATTTTTAGTTCTATAGAGACTATTCTTCAGGCTTATATTTTTAGGATAATTATTTTATCCCTTATGTATTGTGTCCTTTTGGGTTTCTTGTGTTTTGGGTGTTCTTGGACCCATTTTATTTTGTCTTAATGTTTTCAAATCCTTATTGTATAAAAAAAAATCATTGTAAACATTTTTTCTAAAATAACTCCTTTGAAGGAATTCGATCTGTGAGCCTTTACCTTCAAGAATTTTGGATTGTGGACATTTTGCCCAGAACAAATCCCCAAATGGATTATCCCTTTGACCCTACCTAACATACCCTTAGGGACTTTTGAAGTGACCCTTAGCTATAGAAAATTACCCTTTGGTGAAATCAAAAGTGCCATTAAGCCCCTATGAAGTAGACCTTTCAGGCAATTTTTCCCATGAAGTAGACCCTTCAAATCCTTTCCACATACCCTTCAAGACTTTTGAGATAGGCCCTAAACCTTTTTGAAAGTGTCATTTATCCTTTTAATTACCCCTTAGACCTTTCAAAAATTGACAACTTTACCTTTTATAACTAGATATTTTAAGGCACATACCCTTCAGGTTTTGTGTAAATGACCCTTCAAGATTTTTGTCCCAAACTCTTTACCCTATGGGACTTATCCTTCAAGATATACTTCTTGACCCCTTTTTCCTATGAAAAATCCCCTTTAGATATTGTTTATTAGACCCTTTTCTAGGACATACCCTTCATGATTTCTATCCTAACCCTTTGACCCTTTTCAAAGTGGCCACTTACCCTTTGGAATAATCATCACACCCCTTTTCCCACAAAAAGACCCTTCAGACCCAAAGCACATACCCTTTGGGTTTTGTGTAAAATACCCTTTGGGACTTTTGAAATGACATTTAGATGTATGAAATTAACCTTATATAAAATCAAAAATGCCCATCAGCCTTTATGAGGTAGATCCTTCAGGACTTTTGTCATGGACAAAATGCCCTACAAAGTGGACCCTTTAAATCAAAGGTACGCCTCAAGGAAATTAAAAATACCCTTCAGACCTTTAGAATTGACCTTTAAGATAATTGTCTTAGGAATTTTGCCTAGATGAAATCTTTGGGGAAATTTTTGTGGACATTTTATCTAAAACAATTCCCCTAAAGGTATTAGTCTGTGAACATTGACCCAAAGGCATTTTTATAATATAGACCCTCAGTGCCTTATTACTAATAATACTACTAGTCTCACTATACTTAGCCACCAAGGTAAAAATATTTCCTATAAATACTTCAAAACCCTACCAACCTAATCTAATAAGTTTGAATTATATGGGAAATAAAAGCCAAGAGAATGTTGCATATTTATGTCACATGAACTATTATTCAATATAGGATTCTATATAGGTGATACAACACTGTTAAAAATTTGTCATTGTATTCAAGATAACTTGCATTTTAAGTATTCTACTTTCTTGTAGTGATGAAGAGCCCTAGTTCCCACTTCAAGAGTACTGTAAGTAAAATAGTGACTGAGCTAGAGCTGAGTTATTTACACAGCTTACATAACACATAAAAGAAAAAATAGAGTACACATCAATAGTATCCACATCTAAGATGTTTTAGGGGATGAATCTACCATCCCCATATTCAATTAAGGACTCTACATAGTTCATAGACATAGTTTTTGATGTCGTAGTGTTTAGACACAAATACCATAATTATTTATCATTGTGGGATGTCATCAATTCAATGGATGTGTTTTCACTGGAAGATGATATAACACTAGTAGACATATTTGTTGTTAAAGAATTATTGGCATTCAAATGCCAAAGATTACACATTACTATAGCCAAGATGTAAGTAATGCCATGCATTTACCTCTTAAGGGACCTATTCCTTTTAGGGAAGATATCATGGGATGCTTCCCTACATCATTATAATAAAAATATGGTGTTCACATGAATTTTAGGGGTGGATTTATATAGATACCTATCTTTGAGTATATATGATTCCTACTTCAACAAGTAGATATTGGTATAGTTTAACATAAATACTTCAATGGAGAAGGTACTATCTTCATGACTAATTTCAAACCAAACCATCACATGGAAAGGGAAGAAGCTAAAAGGAGCAATTTTTATTGACAAATTTAGGATGGAGATTTGCATTGGTATGGCTCTTCTCAATAAATTATATGGTATGTCCAATATTCATTTTGTTAATTTATATTGGGTACCACTACTGTACATGATACTTACACATGATGTCACATATGTACTAGGCAAAATTATTATCCTTTGATTAAGAGAGTAGATTATTCATAAGGACAATCATCCCACACCCTCTAGAGATTTCTACATGATGTCTTATTTATTAGAAGTAGTCATGGGTACATGTTACAAAGACCTTGGAAGGGAAAAGGGATTATTTCCTTTATCCAAATTTCACTATTATCATGGTTTGGGGAAACAAGGTTGGCCCATTGTGTCCTCCAAGGTTTGTATTAGACAAACTACTTAAACAATAAATCACCTTCTAGTTATGAAAAATCATTAAAGAAAATTTATCGAGGTAGAAGAAGGCCTTATATTTTGGTCAGTTTATAACTATTGGAAAGATGGTATATATAATGAGGAAGCATCTCAAGAAGTAGGTGGAAAATGCAAAATGTATCCTTTCCCCACACTTACACATAGAGATTGGGATCCACACAAGTTGAGCCAAAATCACATTTATGGATTCAACATCCCTTATAGTCATGAGCCTTATGATTATGATTTCCTATTTTTGAATGCCAAGTTTAATGAGGAAGGATTAGAATGAGTGTATATTAATGGGTTGTAAGAGGATCATTTGAAAATGATCTAAGATGGCTCCTCTATTTTTACTAGAGATTTGGACAACAAGAAGGCACTCTACAAAGAGTGGAAACATTCAAATTTCTAGAGAGGAAAGTTCAAGGAGAAATCCAAGGAAAAAGTTGCTTCCTCCTCCCAAGGACTTATTTTGAAGTTGAAGTTGAAGATAGTGAAAAATATCCTAAGCTACCTAAGCCTATTTCAAGTAGGGGAGGATAATTCAAGGATCCCATTATCACATATTTTGATGAGGAAGAGAGAACATAAGAATTACCAACTACAAGTTCAAGTCAAGTGTAAATTGTTATATCCCAAGAACAAACTATTAAATTTGTTTTGATATCAACTCTAAAAGTAACATCATCATCACCTTAGGACTCCCCCACATAACTAATTACCCCCTTGGTCTATAAGAGGAAGCCTAGGATGCCTATGGGTAGTCCTATAGTGGAGACATCACATGGTTTTCCTACTCAACCTCCACATTCAAAACCAACTAGGGGAGATGTAGTGATCATCAAAAACATTGAGGATGATTTAGACAAGGAAGTTAAGTTAGAGATAACTAAGGCTATTATCCTCTAAATAGAGCTTATGGAGCTAACTTTCCTAGTTACTTAATCTTTTATTAGTTATCCTTTGTCTTTATGCCCATCTTTGGGAAAGTTTATACTATGGAAGTTCCCACATCTACCCCCTTCATTTTCACTACTACTATTGGTATTTTTGTTTCCACTTCTATCTTACTCACCATATAAAACCCTTATATTCCTAGTAGCACCTCGACTATTAGAGCCATCAAGATAAAGAAAGTGTCCAGGAAGGTGTAGATGGCTTTAGCCACCTCACAACTCCATTTACACTCCACCCAAATCACCCTTCCACTACCATCTACCAATTCCATAGAGGAGAATATAGTGATAAGTACTAGTAGGGGAAGGAAGTCCAAGTTTTAAATGATCATGGTCCATCTAATTCCCTAGTTTGGAGGAGTGGATTAGTCTAAAATTATATGGCCTTCCATTCTTGATGTCCTAACCAAATCCCATATTAAATAATAAAGATTTCAAGAGGAGACTAAGGAAGATGTTGTTGTCATAACCTATGATGCATCCCAGTTTGATATTCCTCCATGGGTAGTGGATTTAAGGAAAAAGGCTTCTCAATTGCCAAAATTTAGAACTACTAACTTCCCTCTATTTTTAATTTGTTTTATCCTCTAACTAAAAGTATTTAAAGGGTGAAGAATATAAAATTATAAGATGACAAAGGCATCTAGATCATCCTTGAAGAAAGGAAAGAAGTGTTCTCCCTCACCTAGACGTAGAACAGATAGCCAAGACAATATTTATATGAGGAAAATATAGTAGACCTGGAACAATCACATAAAGATGCAATAGTTGCAATCCATGAGGGCACAAAATCATCTTGATATGATCTTGAGGCTGAAGTGGAGCAATTGAAAGAGAAAGACAAAATAGTACATATTCTTACTGGCATAAAAGTTGAAGTTAATGAGGTAGCTTCTAGATGTTATAATTCCTTGGAATACATGGATTTCATGAAGGCTAAGATGGGACCTCATGTGAACCAATCTAATCAATTATTTAATTCATTTAGAGAGGACATTAAAAAACTAAAAATGTTAGTTGTATATGTAATTAACTTAGTAGATAATCATCTCAACCTTATGAATACACTAGAGGCATATAATGCCTTAAATCTAGTAGTCATTTAGTAGGAAGAGGCAAAGGATTGGTTACACAATGTTTGGGATTTAATCCCTAGATATTAGGTGTATGAGGCCTAGATTCTTAAAAATTTTCATGAATTAAAGTTATCCAAATTTAAAGACTCCATTGGTAAGTCGATTAGCAAGATTAATTTTGACAAGATTATCTAAGAAGTGGTTCATGATTTTAAGTAGATCCTGCAAGGCTTGAAACTTGAATAAATTGAGTCAAAATTAAGTAACGCTTGAAAAAATGTCATTGAAATTGAAATCTTCAAAAAAAAATTCAAATAACTAAGGATGAGCATGCAAAGATCCTTAGACAGACCAAATTAATTCATCAGCCATTGCTACTAAACTTAGACATTATATAAAATTAACATGGAGCAACATAAAAAACTTATGAGGATAATGATGTAAAAAATAAGTAGGATTATGGTAATATTACCACATATTCATTTGCTATATCAATTTCTACACCAGCCAAGGTGAATGCAACACTCCAAATGAGTAAGCCTTGATAGGCTAAAATTTTACACATGCACAGTTTATAATGATCAATGTACTTATATTTTCCTTGTATTTTGAGTGGATAATTGTTAAAAATGAATTTATATTTTGTGTACATGCACACATTGCATAATTTTGGAAAATTCAATTTATTTATTTTAAAATTATATGGTTTTTCACCTATGGGTTTAGACTATAGTTAGAACTACATGTTCTGACTAACACATGTAACCACCTTGAATGAACTTGGAGGATGAGACAACTCCCTCTCCAATTCTATAATACAATTGTAACCTAACCTAGTTTTTGGTTAGAAGATTTTGGAATACAAATCAAAAAACAATTTTGATCATCATCAAAGTGTTTTGAGTATTTTATTTCTAATTCTATGTAATTAGTTATTATTTTCATGGTTGTGTTTTCAATAATCTTTAGTGTGCTACAATTGTGAATAGATTATTTATTGTTTGAATTGATATGCTCATTCTAGATATGTAATATCTATTGAAATATTAGTGAATATATGGATTAAGTTAATCAAGTTGATTGAATCATATTTCTAAATGTGTGCTTGTTTACTCTTTGGTGTAGTTCTCTGTGTGTGCAATAGCTACCTCAGATAATTCATTTACCTGAGACATAATTTCTTGATCAAGGGTGTGTAGTAGCTACCCTAAAGGGAGTAACCTTTGTCTAAGTCTTGTGAATTCTCTTCATCTTTATTCCTTAGACTTCCTAGCTGTGTCTAACTATATGTGTGTTATTGGTACTAACAACTAGCATAGGTTTTATAAAGAATAGGTCTATTCAAAAACCAATCAAGGAAGTGATTCCCCAAGAACCATGGATTCTTCTTCTATACCCTACCTTACCCTTATTTTATTTGAGTTTGTTATTAAGACCTACCCACTTTATATTAAAAACCAACCACCTATCCAACTCATGTAAAGATTCACTCTTTTAAAAGGGCATACCTCCATATAAAAACCTTGTTAATAACCTGCATGCCCTACCCCTATTCCATCAATAGGTTAAAATACACCACATACCTATAACTCATGCACTAGAGTGGATTTCACATCCATTGATATCCTAAAATTTTAGAGGCTATCTCAATAGACTATGGTGTACATAAAACCCACATCAACATATATTACATAAAAGATTAAAATTTATTCATGTTTTCATATATCTTATGTTTCTACAAAGTGTCAATCAAGTATTCTATATGGCATAGATGTTCATCCCATGTTTTTCTAGATATTAGGATGTCAACAAATTATATTATGACAAATAAGGTATTGAATGTCCTCAAAATGTCATTCATAATTATTATGAATGTATCTAGGGAAATGGTTAAGTTGAATGGCATGGATAACCATTCAAAAAAATACCATTTGGCCTTGAAAGTTTTATTTCATGCATTTGAAGGTTCAACTATAGTTTGATTATACCTAGACTTAAGATCAATTTTAGTGAATTATTTTTCATCATGGAGTAGTAAAATAGGTCCTCAATCCTTGAAAGAGGTGTAGACACTCAAAAGCTACACAATTTTATATGTCAAAACACTTGGAACCCCTGCCTGACCTTGAAGCTAGTTGACCACCTAGTTGACTTAGACTATTTATTAATTTACTAACTTAACTTTTCAAATTACCCCTTTTTAACCCATTTCCCTCTAGAACCTCAACCATAAATAGTTATCCTAATTGTTAATGGTTATCTTGATCATTGATGGTCAGGTCTTATAAACCTACTTTAAAAGCATTACTAGCTATATGAGATAACTAGACCACATTTAACAACTTTTGTTTTACGATGTAAACTATATTTAAAGCATCATAATTAGAAACTTTTTCCTCTATCCATTTAGAAACTTCCTCCCACACATTTATTATCTTCATCTTATAAAAGGAGAGAAGCAAGAGGAGAAAAGGATTGAGAAATTCAATAATTTGCATCTAAGATATCTTGTATACAAGTATCTAATGTCCCTTCTACAAGAAAGTAGCATCAACAAAGACCCAAACCTCTATTGAAATCACTTTGAAAGACCAAATTAATGTCACTCTATCCATATTGCTTTTTCCTTCCACTATCAAGTGATAGGTATCTCTTACTTGTTTTATTTGATTTATATTACATTTCTAACCTCCCTACCCTATTAGACCCATCAATATATTATTTTCAATTCCCCTAATCCATAATATACCTCTATTTTCCTAGTTACCCAATCTACAATCTTTTTTTTTTATCATTTCTAATATCACATAGGTAACCACTGATGATTAGCTAAACCACTGATGGTCACCTCAACCATCGATGGTTACCTAACCATCAATAGTTATCCCAACTATGAATGGTTAACCCAACCTCGATGGTCATTGTGGCAAAAAATAACAAGTTATTTTTAACCCCTTAACCCCAACCAAATCCTATTTTATATGTTTCTCCCTATTCATAGATACTTTTATTATTTTTTGAACCTATCCCTAACTATCTCAGCATGAGTATTGACCCACTTTTTGCTATATTTAGTCATTTTCTTTAATAAGAAATTTACTTTCATCTTATCTTACATGAATTTACATTCTAGTTATTGAACACAGATTTCCTTTCTTCTCATTTATATCAACTTAATTACTATAAATAGTGGAATGATAACCTCCTAGTAATCTTGCACTTCTCAGATCTAGCTCATGCTAGGAAATCTACTTAGCCACCCATATAACAACCCCATTTCTAGTGTCTTTCTTTTTTTAGGTTATTCCTTCCAAGCCAAAGAGGAGTTCTCACCATCATCTAGATCACACATGCATTTTATCAGGTATTCCTCTACATACCCTATTACTAGTTTCATTACTTGCTTTCATATTAATAAATGAGCATAAATGAATAGAAACATTTCGGCATGCCTAGTGGGACACTAGCATCCCTTTATTATATGCTCATTGAATGAAATCTGAATTTATTTTGGGCTTAAAATAAACCTTTTACATACATTGATTACTTTCTTATTTTAGTTCATCTAGTAACTTAAATCAAAGTAATTAATCATAGCTTTCACTCTTGTATCACACACTTTTGCCAAATCACATAACTAATCAACACATCAAAACATACTTGAGACAAGGCTCAACTAGGATTTCATCACCTAGCGATAAACCTTACCCTTTCTCAATAATCCTACTTAGAGGTCATTACCAAGGGGAGAACCAACTTAGCTCTCTAGTTGAGTATAAACTTTGAGATTTAGTATATTTTGGCTAAGCACCTAATACCCTTATCACTATGGTGTGTGAATCGAGGGGGTAGACCCTAATTCAAAGACACGTATGAAATATTAATATAGATTTATTTCATGAGCACCTAAACATAACATAAAACCAACCTTGGATTTCCTCTTTAGTATCTGATCTACAAACCAATTCCTTCTTCATACTTTCTAAGGCATAAGCCAAAAGTGATTTAAAAATAACCCTAGGCTGTTAAATACAATTTAGTGTATGTTTGATTTCCTTGAGATCTTTTCTTTTGGTTTGCTTGGTGTTTTAGTTGTGATTTTCATTATTTCTTTCCCATTTATCTCATGGTCTTTATTAGGTAGCAATTGAGGAATCAAAACAACCAACAACCACCTTCTTCTTCTTCCTCCATGGAGTATACCTCTGATGGTAAGGGTTCCCATCATTTTTCTCCCCTCCTATTATGCCTCTGATCATTTCCAAGGGGGGATCTTGACTTTTTTGCCTTCCTTTATAGTAACCCTATGGCTCTTTAACATTACCTAAACACCTTACCTAATTGTACCTCTCTTGCTTTAGTTTTTCCTACAGATCTTCCCTATGTTATGCCTTCTCATCTTCTGGTGGATGCCACTTCAACCTAACCCATGCTCACCCATGCCTCTTCTTCTTCCAACATCCCACCTACTAACACTCCTCAAACTCCATCGAACATCCCAATTAGTAACCAAATACCTACTATCCCAAGCAATGCCTCCAACATTGGATCAACTTTATCTCTTGTTACCTATACTCCTTCTACCATGGGGTATCATATACCCCTATTTATACTATTCCCCTTATTTTGATCAACTCATCAACTTCTACCCCACTTTAGAGTTTGGTACTTTCCATACTCCAAACACTTCTACCTATTAGCACTAGAGTTACCACCCATCAACAAGCACCTAGAACTTTCATACCTCTAACCTAATCTACTTCCATACCACCATATACCAACCTAAACATACCTCTAAACCAACCCCTATCAACCCCCCAACAAGTAATCATGACATCTTACCCATATGTGTCTAACCCACAAGGATACATAGCACCTTTCACCTAACCATTTGTGCCAATCATCCCTGATGCATCATTAACCCAACCTCCAATGAACACTTACCAATATGTGGCTTCTTGAGCACCCTCTATCACTTATACCTAAATTTTTTCCACCCAACCTTAACAAATCTTAACACCTTAGTATGTTATTTCTCAACCTCAAATAGATTTGGTCTAGATGCTAATGGACAAAATGACCAACCTAGAATCATCTATCCCCTAGTCTTATCACCTTTTATCCTATGATCAAAAATTTAATTAACCCATCAATCCATCCATTCCTATCCATTCTTATCCTCCTAAATGTGAACTAACCAAGTTTTCCAAGTTCCAAGGCAAATAGAACCCCCAATAACATTTGAGATCATTTTGTCATTATGGTTATTTGATTACATATGATCATGCTCTCCTCCTTTGTACCTTCCCTATGTCTTTATTACTACCAACCCTTGATTGGTATAGTGCCCTTACCAAGCACTCCATCTTTTAATTCTCTCAACTTTCCCAATTCTTTTTAGAGCATTTCTTAGCAAATATATCTAGGAAGGTTTCTATTACCAACCTCTATTCTATTATGCAATTTGATGATGAATCAATTGCTAATTTTGTAGCTAGATGGAGAGGACTCATTAACCAAATTCATTTTTCATTACCCCAACCTAAGTTTATTAATATATTCTCTTTGGGTTTTACAAAACATATTACTCCCACTCTTAAAGTCCGAAATTTTAGAAATTTCGATGAGGCATTCACCATGGCACATAAACTTGAAAATCGAGCCATTAACAAAGGGAAATTGAACTATGAAATAAGAATTCTAGCTTTAAATCTAATTATTCTCCTTCCACCAAAGCTACTATCCAATCTAACCATCCTAATACCAAATAAAAAACATTGACAAACTTAGTTTTCCTATAGACTACCCCACTACCAACTATCAACCAACCCCATCAACCAATTGTTCCAACCCTTCCTACCAATAAAATTAAAACCAAAACTAAGCTCATCCAAAACAATACACTCCCATAGGGGAGTCTTATGCTCTAGTTTTGGAAAAATTACTCAAATCTAACCTCATCTAACTTCCACCTATAAAACCACCTAAATAATTTGATGCTTCTCACCCCGTGCCTAGTTGGTATAATGAAAATGACCATTGTGCCTTTCATCGAGTTGTTAGACATGACATAAATAGATGCAATACCTTTAAAAGTCTAGTATAAAGCTTAATTGACAATGGAAAACTCACATTTGATAATCCAAATTTAGCTCCTAATTATTCCCTTGATATATTCCACAAACCTTTTCCCAACCATGCTCCTTTTACCCATCAACATGACAATAAACTAGAATCATCTCACTCCCATGAGGTACATACAATCAATTTTATTATTAGTGAGCCCATAGTTGAGGAGACCATTACCTCAACCACTTCTCCATTTCACTTAAAAAATTAGTGGACTCACCTTTTATTCCATTGGATACTCAAATGAAGGAATAAACCACCCCTCTCTCTTTCCTTGATGAGACCTTAGTTTTATCTACCTCTCCCTTGATAGAAACACTAAAGGAGACAACCTTTACATTAACCATTTATTCTTCTTCCACTCCACCCATTGAAGTGGTAGAACTTCCCTCCATTCCTTTGGACACCTAAATAAAAGAAGCAACCATCCCTTCACTTTCAAACACTACACCTATCCCTCCCATCATAGAACCATCCATTCCCTCTTTAAAAACTATCCCATAAGAGAAGGTTACCTCATCTACCCAACCACCAATTTTGGAACCTCCAATCAAGAACAATGATGGAGGAACCATTCCCTCTTCTTCACCTAAAGGTTTAATTTTTTACATGAATGACTAAGGAACCAAGCCCATCTATAATCCCTTTTCTAGGCTAGTCTAAAGTTTAGAGTTCACTTCCCAACCCAGCTTTGATAGAGCCACATTTTTCAATCATCTATAGCTTCCTTACCAAAATAAGATTGAATATTAAACCTCACTTGAATCCACCCTTAGACCCATTATTACCTCATCATCCAACACCTCTTTCTCTAAAACTATAAGAGAATCACCCTAGCAACCTCCATGTAACATTCCCAAATCACCTTATGCCTCTCTCATTAAACCTATCAAGAATCTAAGAATCCTTCCCATACCTTATCAAACTCACCCCTTTTTGAAGTTGGACTTAACTCCATCTAATCTATCAAAGAAAACCCCAACTAAGAAGGTAGAGATTCCCAAATTTTCATGCCAAACTAGACCCATACCACCTCCTTCCCACTTGCCTTCTATTTTAGGACCCCATCCATCTACCATCCCAATTACCTATTCTTATTCTAGTAGACCATCCCACTTTTGTCTATCCACACCTACCAAATCATCTAGTTCTCATTCATTCTTAACTAACCTATTTACCTCTACTTTCCCACCTATATCTAACCCTTCATCATCTAAATCTTCCACCTCTAAATCATTTACCCTAAAATCAAACATAACTAAGAAATCCCAACCAACTAAAACCATCCCCCCACCTACAACTTCTAAGGTGAAAAATTTATCTAAGAAGGCTCTCATCCCTAAAAATATAAACCCATCACCTCCCACACCTTTGAATGACTCTTATTCAACCATCCTAAAAATGTTGTTGCAAACTTATTCCATTAGCTTACCACCTATCAAACCATTTTACCCTTCTAATACCAAACCCTCTTGGTTCAATGATAATTTTATTTATGCATACCATAGGGAATTGAGACATAATATAGAGAACTAAAAATCTCTCCAAACTCTTACTCATATCTTATATGATGAGGATGATCTATCATTAGACAAACCTATTTTACCTCCATTACCAATCTAACCATCAATCCAACTTACCCAACCTTTACCTACTCTCTTTTTCTCACCTAAGAGTGAGGAGGAACTGAAGTAATCATCAAACCTAAAAAATCCCCCCATCCACACTATTCATATGGTTACCTAATCTCAAGCCCAATAGAAGGACATGGGAAAAGCCAAAGTCTCCATTCCTTGGACATACGCTTCAACTCCTCAACCTTCTAACCAAACCCAAACACCTACACCTTTACACTCACCTTCACAACCACTAAAACCCAAAGTATTAATATTTCGTGTTGCTCCCTCCAACCCTTCTAACTCCATCCATCATATCATGTTGAAATAACTTCACCAGACATCAATGAAAAGGAGCCTTTTTTAACTAATCAACACCTCACCTCACCATCATCATGCACTGATAGAGGATATAGAATCTATAGAGGTTTAACCAAATGACCCTCAACTTATTGTACCCTTTGTGAGATCCCTCCAACTTTCTACCTTCATTACCTTTCAAGATTTTAAAATACCTCCTATTCATCTTGAGGATTCTGATCCTCTGCTCTTTATCATCATGTACATCAATGAAACCCATGTAAAAAGGGTAATGATTGATGGAGTAAATATCATCAACATTATATCCACTAATGATTATGACTAATTATAGCTATCCAAGAACATTATGTCTGAAAGTATAATGGTTCTTCACTCCTTCACTGATACCATTACCACTACTTTGGGAACGATTGTCCTTCATATTTTCTTAGGACCTTAAACCATTCCTAAACTATTTTAAATTATATAAAGAAAGTTCTAATATAATATATTACTCAGACACCCTTGGATTCATGTCATGAGTTATGTACTTTCCACCTTACATTGATGTGTTAAATTTTAAAGGTCAAGTTGTTACCATTAAAGCTTACCCTAGTCCTTTTTACAATTTCAATATGACATATCATCCTAATGAAATTATTATTCCTTTAACATCAACTATTAACAACACCACCTCACCACCAACAAAAACCAATAACCCTCCCATCCGTAATAGTGATAAAACTTTAACTACTCATCTATCCCTTCTTCCCAAATTCCCATAGAAAACCCCTTGTAATCCATAATTCAAGGTCTCTCCCTTAGGGAATATCATTTTTTAGCCTTGGATGTTTTCCATACTCCAAAAAAGTATGGGAACCTCAAACATGACCCTTATTATGGTCCTTATATTAAAACAATAATCCCTTTAAAGCTCCTAACTATCAAATAAATTTAATTTATGGGGGACTTAATCAACCACTTTTCACTCTTGCCACTACCTCATCCATCTAACCATTCACCTCTGACTTCTCTTATCTCAAAAAAATAACCTTTTTCAAAACATACCTTTATAAGTGTACTTGGAAGTGGTTTGGCTTGGGCCTTTATGAACAAGGACATCACAAGATACCCATAATCAAAAATCAAAAACCTCATGAATTATTCAACCTTGGGTTCATACCCCCAAAAGATCCCACCTCACCAAAACCCATCACCACCATCGACAATGATGATCCATCTTCACCAACCCCATCTCCCTCAAAGATTAAATACTTTAATATCATCCCATCTAATTTTTTTTTATCAATACCATTAGTTTGGGCCCCCTAACCTATAAAAAGGGTATCCAAACTAAAACCCGTCCTCTCATCCATCCTCAAATGATAGAGCAAGATTCCCCTATCATCAATGCCATCCAACATCAAGAAGATGATTCTATACTCACCTACCTCAATATGAGGAATTATTATATCCAAAAATCCCTTCCTTTTAAGAGCCAAACCATGTTGAATGAATCCACCATTGATGTTAACTTAGGTACTCGAGATAACCCTTATATCATTCAAATTAGCCAATCCTTAAATTTTATGGAGCAACAAGATTACCCTTCTTTTCTTCATGATCACAACATAAAATTTAATTGGTCTTATCAAGATAAGCCTAGAATTGACCCTTTTATTTCCCTCCACAACATTTTCACCCATCCTAAGGTTAATCCAGTGTGATAAAAGATTTGTAGGATACATGCTTGCATTGCCTTTCTAGTTAAAGAACTTCAATGTCCCTTATCAATTTACTTCATCCAACTCATTGATTATCCATAATGGGTTTCTAACATCATTACCATTACCAAACCCATAGGGGGAATTTACCTTTGTATCAAATTTTGTGATCTTAACCTCACTTTCCCAAAGGATGACTTTCCTTTACCCAACATCAACCAAATTATTGATCTTACAATGGGCCACAAAATGGTATCCCTCATGGACAATATCTTGGGATATAATTAGTTATTGATTACCCCTAAAGATTACCATAAAACTTCCTTTATCACCCCATGGGGGACCTTCTACTATAGGGTCATGCCATTTGGTCTAAAAAATTCTAGAACAACCTATTAGCATGACATGACCTACATTTTTCATGATCTCATCCATAAAATTATAGAGGACTATGTGGATGATCTCTTTGGGGAATCCAAAAATTATAAGGATTAACTAGCTATTTACACAATCATATTCAACTGGCTAATCCATTTCATGTTAGGCTCACCCTCAAGAAATGTATTTTTGTGGTCTTATCAAAAAAAATTCTTGGCTTTATCATCTCCCTTTAAGGAATCAAAATAGACCATGCCAAGGTCAGAATAATCTTGGAGATGCCTCCTCTTACTAACCTTAAGTGAATCCATAGCCTGTAGGGAAATCTCCAATCCATGTGTCACTTCATCTTCCAATTATCCGATAGATGTCAACCCTTTCACCATGTCTTCAATAAAGACACCTCTTTTAAGTGGACCAAATACTATCACCAAGACTTTGAATAAATCAAGGAGTACCTTCTATCTCTACCTATCCTTATTCTTCCTAAAGAAGATCAACCTTTATATATATATATATATATATATATATATATATATATATATATATATATATATATATACACACCATGGACCATTCCCTAGGAAAAATGCTCACTCATCATGATGAATAGAACAAAGATCAAGTTGTTTATTACATTAACAACACATTCATAGAATATGAGACTTTGTATACCTATCTTAAGAAACTTTGCCTCACCTTAGTCTTTGTGACCTCCAAACTTCATCACTACCTTCTTAATCATAAACATATGTCATCACTAACATTGACCCACTCAAGTACATGCACTTTAAACCACATGAAAGCCAATGTATGGCTAAATGGCTCATGCTCCTAGCTAAATTCAATCTTGAGTTACTTTAGAAAAGATACATTAAAGGGTAAGTCATCATTGACCAATTGGCCGAAGCTCCTTGACCTAACAACCACCCACTCCCTCTTGCTTTCTAGATGAGTCCATTACATCTCTTTATCAAGAGGAACCCACCTACCAAATGACCATGTTTTTTGATGGCTCTAAATGCCACCATGGTTAGGGTGTTGGAGTTATTCTCATTCCTCTCAATGGTGAACCTCTTACCCTTTCCTTTAAACTTGAATTAGAATGCACCAATAATGTGGTTGAGTAAGAAGACCTGGTCATAAGTCTCTGAACCACTTTAGCTTTGGGAATCAAAACAATTAGTATCTTTGGTAATTCTTAGCTTGTGAGCAAATAGGTCAATAGAGCTTGTCAATGTAAAAATGATGTCTTATTGAAGCATAAATAATGAGTAGATGTACTCTTGTAATCATATGATCATTACCTTATCTAGTCAATTCCTCAATATACCAACAAATTTTAGATACAATGGCCTCCCTTGCTTCTTAAATCCCATCTTAGCCTATTGAATCTAAATTATTTGTCACCATCCATCAATTTATCACACCCTCATATATCAGTTTTGACCTTCCTACCATTTGTAGTGTGGATGTATCTCCTTATAACATTTGGTATGACCAAACTTTTGACTACCTTAACCTTGACATCATTCCTCCCAACCTTTCAAATAATGCCCAAAGATATTTTATTCAGAGTACCTCTCATTACACCATACTAGGGGGAATCCTTTACAAGTGTGTCTTTGACTATCTCCTTCTCTAGTACCTTCATAGTCATGAATCTATGGGGGGAATTTTAGTGTCTTAGTTATTTATAAATGTATCCTTCACCTTGGCTATTATTGGTTAACCCTCAATCAAGATTGTTATGATTATGTTAAGAAGTGTGTCAAATGTCAACAACATGCTAATTTACATCATGCACCATCCCAAAGCCTTTGAGTATCCAAAGACTATTCGCCCTTCTCATAATTGGGTTTTAATATTATGAAGGAAACCAATCCTCATTCTTCAAAATGACACCATTTTATCGTTAATGCCACTAAATATTTCACCAAGTGGGTGGAAACCATCCCTCTTATCTTTGCTAAAGCTAAAAACATTATCAATTTCATCAATCACCATATCATCTGCTACATTAGTCTTTCCCATAAGATCATCACTAATAATGGTAAATATTTTAAAAATAAGAAACCCCAAGCTCTTTTTGATGATTTTGACATCAAATTAATCTTTTTCATGTCTTATCATCCATAAGCAAATGGACAGGTAGAAACCTCTAACAAAATTTTCAACAAAATGTTGACCAAAGTAGTAAGTGTTTTAGGTTAGGATTGCGATTTTCACATTCCCTTTTCTTTATTGGCCTATTGCACTAGCAATCAAACCTCTACAAGTGATACCCCTTTCTCTCTTGTCTTTGGAGAAAAAGCAGTCTTGCCCCTCAAAGTCCAAATTCATTTTCTTTGCATATCTTTGCATGTCATCATTTCCAAAAGTGATTATCATCAAGAACACCTTACACTTCTTCAACTAATTGATGAACATTTCCCCACAGCACTTAATCATCTTCATGTCTATCAATAACAAATCAAGTGCACTTAAAAAATGTACCTAAAAGAATAATAATTCAATATCAGAGACATCATCCTTAAGAAAACCAACATGTAACTAATATGGAGAAAAGCAAAAAAGGCAAGTTTGTTTTCAATTGGCTTGGGCTTGACATCATAACCCATAATTATGAATTAGGTGCTTATCATCTCTTTTCTCTCAAAGGAAAACTAGAACTTGAGCCTCTCAATGATTCACATCTACATCTTTTTTATTGTAAAATAAGGATCAAAATCACCTTTGTGTCAAACTTAATCTCATCCCTTGGTTTACAAGGTTTTCATTTACCTATACCTATTCTTTTTGGGTACAATTGATTACAACATAGAACATTGTGACTCTATGTCATAATTATAGCCTCATCCTAAGCATGGATACCATGGCTCTACCCATGGAATGGTTCTCATGGATACTTTTCATCTCTAATCATATGGAATCCCATGATCAATTGTCTCTCAAACCACTTTCCCTCATCTATCATCAACCTTGTGTGCTCAAAGTCTTGTCTCTATAAAGGTAGACCTCTAAACCCAAATAGACTTGTGCATGTCTCAACCTAGAATTTAAAATTAAATTGAGATACAAAAATATCACTTGAGTCCATATATCTAGTTTTGTAGACCACTCCCTTGAAGGATGGCTACCTAATAACTCAATTGATTAAATGATAGACTATTCCTTAAAGGATAGCTACAACATAAAAACAAATCTAAATTTTGACCATTTTAAAGGATGGCTAAGTCGAATTTGTCAAATTAATAATTCGAATCTTCTCAAATTGATCAGCTTCATCCTTTTGTTATCAAAAATAACAAAAGACAAAAAAGGGGAACCCTATATCAAGAACAAAGCTAGTTATCCTGAAAGGTCCATAATCAATGCTTTCATATATATTTATTAGACTTCCCACATCAATAAGTCTAAACTTTATATTAAGGCATGGAATTTTCTATTAGGGTTCTTCGATCACTTAGAGAAGGGGTAAGCTAACCCACATCAGGTTTCCATATTACCCATTTCCCATTTAACTATCTACCTATTACCTACTCTCCCTTCTTAAATTTTCTAAAATAAAGGGACTATGAGCTTACTTGACACAAAGTGATCTTGATACCTTTTTTTCTATCAAAGCATGCTCATTTAAAGCATTCGATAGGCTTGTATTCATTAAGCCAATCCACCTTTGATTTTTTTAGGCCTTTGTTAATGAACACATCATGCCTTTAGTTCATGAAGACCTGTGTCTCATTATTCTTTTATCTTTTTCCAACATTTAGTTTGTTACCTCTACAAACTTTATGTCTCTTCATTATATCGTAATATCACATATCATACCTAAACATTCAAAGAATATTTTACATTAAAACATTAATCCATATGCCTCACAATATTATGATCCATATCCCATCTATGCACCCAAACATTAAGTGTATCATAAATCACATCATTAAAATAAAAAATCAAAACCATCCTATCTATCATCATGAACAAACACCTCATCTCTCACATATACACAAGACATCAGCTAAAAACTATCAACATATAAAATTCAAACATCTAATCACAAAACATAAATTAATTCCTTCATCTCATCATCCATAATATATGCATCATACCTCTCACAACACAAGACAAAAAATATTATCTATTTCCAATATCCTCATATATACACATCTCATCTTATAAGGAATGGGGCATGAGCATTTTGTTATTCATAAACCTTACAACACCCATCATACATAAATATCAAAACTCATGAGCTAACCATAATCCACATATCCATAATCCTATCCATAAATCACATCATGTCAACAAACCACAAATACCATGTCATCTACCATATACATCATAAGCAATTATTCCTAATCCACATCATAACTATGACATAATAACCATGTCACATCTATAAACAATGTCATCATTCTCTTTACTATCAACATCTATACGCCAAACAATATATCTAAAACATAAAGTCACCTTGATTGTATATACATAAAATCATCTATCTCATATCCATCATCACATCATGAACACACATCATTATATGACCAAACTCAAAATCCATCTAATAAACAATGCATATACATCTATAAGTAACATCACTCATAGAATAATCAAATTAATCATCACATATCTAAAAAAATACATACCTAAGTCATAAAAAACATCATAATCATAAGTTCATCCATCCTATCCATCAACATAATGCATCCTATCCATCCCATGCACAAAATGTGAACAAAAACAATCAATCTACATATCTTCTCATGATAAAAAGACCTCATATTATCATCATAATCATGGTACATAAATACATAATCAATAAACATTATACACATCATACACATTAAGACATAATCATCATGTCATCAATACAATCAAATTCCATCAATATCATCGACATAATCAACACATAATCATGATATACAACATAATCCAAGTCATATATGTTAGTAAAATATACATCATAATACAAAAAATACATGACTTAATGTGTCTCTCTCGCTCATATACATCCCACATCATTGGCATGTAGGCCAAAATCAAAACAATACACATCCATATGAGTAAACCTAAATAAATCAAGCCCTTGGGGTAGTGTAACCACCTATACCTGCACCCAATTTGGTGGTGTCCCCCAAGATATCTATATCTAACCCTAATCCCACCTTTATATCTGCCCAACACACCCTTACCCTATCATATTATTATACTCATCTTCCTAATTCAACAAAATCTAAAATTGGGGCATCCTAACAAATAGTTTAAAACCCTATCCAAATCTCTCACCACTGACTATAATGCACCTAAAATGTAACCAATTACACTATGATATCAATTTAAAGACAACTCCTACCTAGTTTCATGATTATTGACATGGTTAAAGCCATCATATTACTACTCAACCATGTCCTTATCCACCCTCTATCTAGTTAACCCTCAATATCCTTGTACACAGACTATCACCCAATCACACCACTCCACCTAAGAAAGCTCACCAACAACAAGATAAAATTCACAAAACACCTAGAATATAACACACCAAAATTCAAATGGTAAAAATGAAGTTATGTTCCTTTTTACTTTTTGCATTTTAGTTTTTATTCTTAATCATTGACAGTTAAGGTGACCATCAATGGTTGACCATGGAGAAAATCCTAACCATGAATAGGTGGTGTCCCACCCTTTTTAACTTTTTCAAAGCACCCCACCTAGGTGCTACCCTTTTGTGAGATTACCTTATCTCCCCCACACTAACCACTTGACCTTATAAGAGATTACCCCTATCTGATTGACCTATTTGACCACATCCACCTTAATGTTGGTTTTTTTTAACCCAAATATTCACCTATTTTGCAATGACCTTGCCTTGATCATTTTAACCACATCGACCAACCTTACACAATGAATTTTTGAACTTAAAATCACCTTATGTGCAACTAAACCATTTATTTTATTTCATAGGAGCACTTCCTACCTAGGATAGCTATGAACAATGCCGACCTTGTCTATATAACTTGATAGGAATGACCCAATTAGCTATGACCAATGTTGTGGACCGGTTACCCTATCATATGTCTCCCTAGAACCCAACCTTATTTTTATCAAAATTGGAAACATTAGTCTCTAGGAGATCTTGACTATCACACTTAGTTATATTTTGTGTATGTATTTGTGTTTCAAATTCACAACCTATTTTATGTCACCCACCTCGTGACTCACCCTTTACCATTTATCAAACCTTGACTCAATTTTGATATCACCTCATCAACTCCTGATTTATAATGGAATACCTCATTCCATACTCAAGGAAATAATACCATTAATATCAGTCCATTTATTTTTGTTCTTGTAACTTGTTAATCCAAAGCCACATTACAAATAGGGGGAAAATGTAGACACTAAAAAACTACATAGTTTTAGATGTCAAAACACCTAGAACCCCTACCTAACCTTGAAGCTAGTTGACCACATAGTTGACTATCTTATTTATTAATTTACTAACTTAACTTTTTAAATCACCCCTTTTTAACCCATTTTCCTCTAGAACCTTGACTATTGATGGTTAGCCTGACTGTCAACAGCGAGGTTTTCTAAGCTTGCTTTAAAAGCATTACTAGCTATATAAGATAAGCATGACACATTTAATAAATTTTATTTTTTAATACAAACAAGATTTAAAGCATTGTAATTAATAAAATTTTCCTCTATCCATTTAATAACTTCCTCCTACACATTTATTAACTTCATCTATAAAAGGAGATAAGTAGGAGAAAAAGATCAAGAAATCTAGTAATTCGCATCCAAGATATCGTGGATAAATGTATCCAACATCATTTTAACAAGAAAATATCATTAATAAATACCTAAAAAAAAATTGAAATCACTTTTAAATACCAAAGTACTGATACTTTGTCCAAAATTCTTTAGCCTTCCACTACCGAGTTACAAGTATCTCTTGCTTGTTTTCTTTGATTTATATTCCATTTCCAACCTCCTTGCCCTATCAAGCCCATCAATATCTTATTTTTAATTATCTTGATCCAAAATAGACATCTATTTTCCCAATTAAAAAATCTATAATCCTTTTCTTGATGATTTTTAGAATCACACAGGTAATCACCAATGGTTAGCTAAATCATCGATGGTCACCTCAACCATCGACGGTTAGCCAAACCATAGATATTTCACCCAACCATATATGTTCTTTATGGAAAAAATAATTTAAAGTTATTTTTACCCCCTTGACCCCAACTAATTCCTATTTTCTATGTTCTTACCTAGTCATAGAGACTTTTTTGATTTTTTGAACCTAACCCCAATTATCTTAACATGAGTATTGACCCACTTTTTGATATATTTAGTCATTTTGTTTAACAAGAAATTTAATTTCATCCTATCTTACATTTATTTACATTATATTTATTAAATGTAAATTTACTTTCTTTTCATTTATATCAACTTAATTATTATAAATAGTGGATTGACAACCTCCTAGTGAGCTTGTGCTTCTTATGTCTAGATCATGGTTGGTAGTCCACTCAACCATCCATCTAACAACCCCATTTATATTGTATTTTTTATTTGTATGTTATTAATTCTAATCCAAAGAGGATTTCTCACAATCATCTAGATCATGTGTGTATTTTATAAGGAATTTTTCTACACACCCTATTACTAGTTTCATTAATTACTTCTAAATTAAGAAATGAGCAGAAATTAAAAGAAAAAAGAAGATAAAAATTATTTATTTTGATCTTGTTAAGATCTATTTAATTTAATCAAACCTTCTATGTGATATATTTACTTAGAACAAACATAATTAGGATACCACAAGGTAATAAGTTGGCCTTGATATGTACTTTGTCCATAAGTTTATAGTTTTATTACTTGATTTATTCATTATTCAAACATGATATATGTATAAGGAGTCATTGGGGAGAGTTATTATATGGATAAAATAAATAATGTGATTCACCACATAGTGTGTAGTTACTTCATTTCATGATTTAAAGATATCTTTATACTCTTGTAACTTCTAGTTAAACTTTGAGGTTTTTGTTTCTACTTCTAGAAGAACTATGGTATGGATAGACACAACAAGGACATTCTTACGATAATATATTATCAATAATATCAAAAAATTATTACTATACATGATAGCTTCTTACATTTATTGGTGAAAATGATTGAAATCTTAGGGGATATTTCTAGAATGTATTATCTCTTATCACCAATAGATGACAACATTTATAGGATTTTACTCATAGACTCAATGTTGATGGTAAAGATATGGTTGAATAAATAAAAAATCACATACCTCTTATGGATTGATGTCAAGGATTATATCTTGAACAAGATTGGTGTTGTTCACAAATTGACACTATTGAGTGATGTGTTTCTCATATCCCACACTGAAACATCAAATAGTTTATGGTTGTGGGTGAGGCATTAGTGACAAGTTTAATGTATGAAATAATTTAGGAGAATTATGTTATTCTAAGTTACATTATTAATGATGAAGTGTACTATTTGAGAATTAATAAAAATTTTAGAATGGATCCATGTTTCTGTAAGGGTTGTGTGTGTGTGTGTGTGTGTGTGTGTGTGTGTGTGTGTGTGTGTGTGTGTGTGTGTGTGTGTGTACCCACCATGGCAATATGTTTCAATTCCCTCTCTACAATGATGTATTGTTTGTACATGTCGCTTCAAACTATTCAAATAGAGAACTTCTAGAATGACACTCTTAATTGCAATGACTTTTGGAGTTATGAATTGAACATCACTTGATAGTATTGGTATACTTGTTTTGATAATTTGAAAATTATTTATTTTTATATGGAATGTACTTATAACTACTCATTGGTTTCAAATTTTAATTGGAATATTTAAATTATTTCTTGGTCTGAGACATAGAATCTTTTGTCTTAGTGTTGGCCTTTACCTTTGATTTAAACTTGAAATAAAATATGAAATATTCTCTATTTAAATATATTTGTAATAAATCCACATCTAACTAGATATGTTGTCTCAAGCCTAACTTATATTTAAAAACAAGGTTTTGTTTCGAATCCGGAATCCCAAGTTTGGACACCAAAGTATGAAAGGTATCTATTTATTGTTTCACAAATTATTATTTTCCTTAGTTAAATTGAGATAACTTGATGTAATTTAAATCAAGTTTCTAATAGGTTAATAGGATTCTTTTATTGATTCTATGATACCATTACATGTGTTTAGAATTTCTCTAAATACTTCATATTCATGATTCTCATGCAAAGTCCAATAGTTTCCCCACCATTTATTTACTGATAAATAAAATTTAAAAAGAGAGAATGAAATATTTTTTGAGTTAAATAATTCATTAAATAAATAATATGAACATATTAGGTTAATTTATTTACCTATTGAATCTACATATATTTTTCCTTCAAACATAGGATGTTTACATTGATTTTTACTTTATATGGAGTTTGACCACCAAATTAATGATGAGAACAAGAGGTGTTGGAAGGATTTTATGGCTTGAGAAGTAGTGTGAAATGATCAAGTATAATTGATCACTAATGTGCATAACATTCTTTAAACTATTATTTTTGTTTTTAATTTCAACCTTTATCATCTTCTTAAACATTTATAAAGTTAGAGTTGTCAAATATTTGTTTTCCATTTAAGTACATGAATGAAGGTATGATGAATGGTCACAAGTATTGATCCCTAATTTCCTATACCTATAACTCATATGAGTGGGTATAAAAATTGATATAAATTTTGAATACACCATGATATTTCTTGGAAATAATATGAATTGTGTATGGTCTGATACCAATGATCTAGAGACTAGGAGGAAGCTAAGTGGATAACCTACTTAAATGGATTTAAGATAATTATGAGTGGAATAAAATGTTTCAATGACATAGGATACAAAAATGAAATTAATTTAAGAACATGTAAAAATAATAATATGATAACCAATATATAAATGTAATAGCAAAGTTTTATAATGTAAAGTTTTGTATAGTATATGAGAGATTAGATCTATGGTATACATGCACTTCCTAACTTCATTATTGTCTATATAACCAACTAAAAAAATGGAAGTGTACACTAATATACAGATGAATAAGATGAAGCATTAATAAAACCATTATAAGAGTTGGTAACAACCACTTCATAATTAATGAATGTTATGATATCACTAATTATTTTTATTGATGAGATGAGTTTTGAAGTATTGACATTGTAGGAACTATGTAATAATTCAAAAATGGAATTCAAAATTATAAATAGGCATGTAGGTGAGGAATATAAATCAATTATATTGACATTAAACTATTCAATAATTTAAAAATGGGGTCCAAAATTATAAATAGGCATGTAAGTAAGGAATATAAGTCAATCATATTGACATTAGCATAATGCTAGGTATGTAGCAATGTTAAAGTGTGCTAATATCTATGGACTCAGATCATCCTAGATCAAGTAGGTGATAGGTGTCTTGTTATTTTTAGCATATGATAATAAATATGGAATGTTTAGTAACCTCTATTAATGTTGGAAGACATTGTATCATTTTTTTCTTCTCAAAAGGGTATAAGAATGATATGAACCTTAGTCTTGTTTAAGTTGCTGTTAACATGTCTTCCCTCATAACTTTGATACTAATGGAGATGGGTTATGTTAAGGTATTAGATACACCTTGGTTTGTATTAATAGATTAGGGTTTTATAATTGAGATGAGTTTTTAAGTTTATCCTAATGAAGCTAGGTATTGGGGTATGGTAATCAAGACGAACATCTAAATTCATCTTATTAGGATCCATGATAAGGTTTTGGGAATCATGACTATGTCAAAATTCCATCAAATGGATTATCGAAATAGGTTTTAGGAAAAGGTAATATAATAATTCCAAGTCCTCCTATTTTACCTAAGTAAATGGTTTTATAAATAATGATAAAGAAGTTTTAAAAAGTCCTCATTCTATCATTCAATTGCTAAGAAACCATTATTCTTGTTCATCTAATAGCTTACAAATATCTTAAGATGTTAAATGATCACTTAATATTCATATTTTTGGCCCCATGTTCTTGTAAAATTTTATAAGTTTTTGGAATAGTAATAATGGGACAAGAATGAAATTAAAATTCTTTGTCTCCCTAGACAAAACAAAATAAAATAAATCCTTACATTATACTCGAATATGACACCTGACACATTTCTAAACATGTTCTTACCATTAAGTGATAATTTACTAGAATTAAATAATTATTAATCATATGTATTCATAACTTGGAAATTAATATTAGTAAAAAAATTAAATAATTCCTTTTAGATTGACTCACCCTTAGATGGAGTTGATTTATCTTTGGCCATGGATATTTTTCTTACTACATATTGCCCACTATGATCTATTAGTTGAGATATGAGATAACTATCTTAGAGAGACCACTGATTTGAATTATTAAGGTTCATATATGTTTTTATAATATAATTTTCTCTATTGTTTAGACTTTCACTAATTTCTAGGCCAAATTCTACATAAGGGGATGGGGGATGTGAGGCCCTAATTTTCATAGTGCTAGTTTTTTAGAATTTTATTTGTTTAGCATATATATCCTAACATGTCATGATATTTAAATTATTTGAGACATGAGATAATTAGTGTTATATTATGACTAAGATAATGGATTTTATGTTCTTTAAATTATTAGTTTCTTACATGAGTATTATCCAGATGTTAATTTTAGATGATTTCAATTTATTCATTCAGATGTTATTTGTATTGTCATATTAGTTGAGATAATACTTATTTATCATGTGATTTGAGTTTATATATATTTATATGTTTGCATATTTATATTACCTATGATTATTATTGAGATGTTATTTTTGATTTTTTTATATGCATTATGTGATGATAGGTATTACTTAAATGTTTATATTTAGTCACTTAGACTATATAGTGTAGTGAAATTTTATGGGTGAAGTGATTCATATATGATAGGAGGAAAATCAAGGGAACTAAGACTAAACCAAGTATAATTTCACTAGTTTTATTATACAATTAGTGTCCTACATGAGACCCAAAATTAAAATATAATCCTAGTCCCACCTTATAACCTAGTTTTGAGTTTTAGATTTTTAGACCTTCCTAACATTATTAATACCACCCTTTTACATAAATTATAAGATAATTTAAACATATTTTAAGTCATAAAGGTAAATATGATCCCCACTTTAGTTTCCCTTAAAAACAAAACTCGGATGGAAAATTAGACCCATGTTTTTAAGTTAGTAAGAAGTGAAATTTAGAGGTTGGTAGGTGCATTTAATCCACTTTTGACTAAATGGAAGGACTTAGATCTATTTGAAGTGTTAAATAAGTTTTATAATATCAAATGTGACCATTTATGGCATAGGGAAGAGAAAAAAATTATTATAATGGGAAATCCTTACTTGGCCACATAGGTTTATGAGAAGAGTTGTTATTTTAGAAGACTTTCGGTGGAAGAGCCAAATAACAGGAAGGGAAAAGTGTCACATTCCCATTGGCCATTATGTTTGAGTGTTTTATATAAAATATGAAGGAAATTCTCCCTTGGAGTTTTTTTTTTCTCATTTTTAATTTGGAGAGGTGGATTAGAGATTGAGAAGAAGGAAGGAGCTTGGAGAAAGAGAAGGAAGAACTTGAATTTGAAGAAAATTACTTGCAACAAGAACTTGTAGTAGGAATTATTATTTTGAATCAAGTGGTGAACCAATGTAGGACTTCCCATTTCACCATTAATTAATTAATTTTATTTATTTAAAATAATTATTTCCCTTGTTATTGTATGTGTATTTCAAAAGGTTTTATGTCCACTTGGCTTACCCTCTTTTTATTGTTATTTTCCATGGTTGGGCCTATGGTCACAATGTAATTTTTAGCCTCTTATAGGGAATGAATATGTTCAATCCATTCATTTTTTAATCTATTTTTATATCCATTTTTCAACATGAAATTGTAAATTTATAATTACCAAATGGGCCTATAATGTATATTTTTTGTATGATTTAATTGAGTAGGGTTTGGGCATGGTAACTATATTCCAAAGTCCTCCTACTTGACTCTATTATGGGTTTTTTTTTAAAAATAGGTAAACATATGTTTAAAAATTCATCCCATAGAAATTAAGAACAGCTTTAGAAAGGGGATGAATTATAAAGTCCTCCTTATCCCACCCCACAGTGTGAAGAGTAGTAAGTCATGTCCACAATGGGTGTTTTAGAGTCTAATCAAGTGGTGGAAATCCAATTTGTCTCCTTGTATCTCTTATTAATTTTATACATATGTGTGTTCTTGAGTTGTATTTTTAATGTGTTTTTGAATAGGTGTGAGATATATCCCCTTATTGTAGAGAAGTTTGTTTTTTAGATCCATCTATTTATATTTCCAATGTTTTCCCCTTACATACACTTATTTTACCTCAAATTATTAGTGTTACTTATGCTAGTATTCAGGATTATTATGCTTAGGGGTGTCTAGGGTAGTATCTTAATGATGCAAAATATATGGGAGGTGATCCAATCCTTAGTTTAGCCTTGATGGAGTATAATGTAGATTATTTTAAAGACTTATTTCTATTTATTACTTTTTGGTTCTTATGAAAATATTACCTAGCTATTGGAAGCCACTGATAGATAATAATTTCATCTTGTAAATAGTAAGGAAATTAGAAGTGTATACTTTGTGTTTTCAAGCATTATTGTTCTCATAGTTCTAGATGAAATAGGAAAAGATATAATTTAATAACATAACATTGGAATGAATTTAATTTTAAGTTGGAAATAAATAAGAGAATTGCTATTATATGTTTAACATAGCAGTGCAAAATAAATTTGTAATAATGTTTCATATTTCTCACATTGTACACTTTTCATTAGGCTAAAAAGGGGATAGTTTCAATTTTTAAGTTTTGGAAATTTTTAAATCTATAAATTTCTCTATAAATTAAATTTTAATGAAAAATAATCTTTTATAATTTATTTTTGCTTTTCATAGATTAGTTTTTGGATTTATGGCATAGATACAATTTTTTGAATGAAAACTACTAAAATTGTCATATTTTATGTTGTAAAATTATTAAAGTCCACAAAAAAATTATTCATGTAAAATAAATAAAATTTGTGCCTAAAATAATTTTAGATGAAAAATTAAAATTTTTAGGACTTGTAGTATTTTGTTTCATGTTTTTAGGACTGATAATTTTCTCATAATGATTTTTTGAAATTTGGTAATTTAGGGAGATTGGTAGTTCTATAGGCCTTTAATTTGAAGGTCATGGACCCATTTTGTGAAGGGTATCACCAAGATTAAGTTGATATTCCTCCATATTAATACATGTTTCATGCATAATTCCTGAGTGGGTCAATGGTTTTATGGTGGAAGAAGACTACCATTTTATTTATGTTGGAAGTTCCAAGTGAACACCACTATAACTAAGGTTAGTGGCTTATGGGAGAGTCCATGTGGATTTTAAGCCACATGGTTAACCCAACCACACTCATCACCTAAGAATTAAACACTGGTATTTTTAATTTTAATGTGTATTTTTAATTATTATTTAATGTTATTTATTTTTGAGATTATATGAATTTATAAGACTTGTGTTATGTAAAACCATACATTTTACATGAACTAGTACTTTTTTTGTTTGATAATTTTAAGAGACTAAGCGGAATAAGGATGAGGTGAGTTGAAATGTACTCCCCATTAAATATTTTTCTTCTTCTACATGGAAGTGGCATGAGGGATTGAAATGTTATATTTTTAATTTATTCTCTATTTCTAATGGAGAGACATTTTTAAACTCAATTGAATTTTGAAATCCTCATAAAAAATAAAAAATATATTCAGACAAAAGGAAACCATCATTAATTTCATATCCCATATCATAGGAAATAAAATTTAAAGCCTAAAATGTAAAATAAAAAATTAAATTATTCTTAAACTTGGCTTAGTGGCCATAAATGGCTATGGAGGAGTGTGAAGCTCCCAAATATATTTTTTAAAAACTATGGGACCCTAAAAACTCATAGATAAATTCCATGAAGATGGCTATCTATAAAATAAACCAAAATATCTTTGCATTGATATATAATTTTTAAAATGAAACGAAAATGGAAAATGATAAAAGATTTGAGACCCCATTAATGGTAGTCATCAAAAAATGGGGAATGTGGAGATGTATGGATATGGACAAGTAATCCCCAAATCCTTATAATCCCTTAAAAATATGAAATAAAAATTTATAAAGTGATTTAAAACATTTGTTTCCTTAACAATTTATTGGGTTTCTTCATCTTGTCTATATTTGATGGTTGAGATAGAATAGATCAAATAGTTTAGATGGAATAATCCATCATCAAGGAGATAACCATGGAAAATTGGACCCATTTTTATGTCATATGAGGAGGATTAATCCTTTTTATAAAAAAATCCATGAATTTAAGTCAACTTTAAAATATATTTAAGTTGTGACTTAAGGTGTTAATTGATCCCTGTAATTAGCTAGAATGACTCAGGGTCCCACTTGAACCCCATTGAGAATTAGGAAAAACCATTGATTTCTTGAACCCACATATTTTTTTTAGTGTTAAATTTTTTCCTTGGGGTAATGAAGACCACTAGGTTTTCATTGATAGTTTTAGAATTATTGACAACCTGTAGGCTGATTAGAGCAAGTGCGGCCAATATGGTTGTGAAGCGACTGTGTAACCACTTATGCATTTCCATATATGTAATTTAGGTATGTAATGTTTTTGACATGTTTTTTGAATAATTATATAAATTTTATAAAAGTCTTGGTGATGTGGATGTGTATAATGTTTTTTACATTCTCACAGAAATAAAAAATTGTCTTATTTTTGTGTGGTTTTAGTCATGCAAAATTTTGGGCATGATATCATGGATGATATGGTATATGGGTAAATATAAATGAAAGTATTAAACAAAATAAAATGTAATCATCCATGTAATCATATCATGTATACTTAAATTTGAACATGCCAAATGTAAATGATAGTAAGATATGGCATATCTATGTAAAGTAGATTTATATAATAAAAGGCAAGCTAGAAAGATGTCACCATTTAATTTTTCTCATGTAGAGATTCCGTAAGTCAAAAATTCAATATCCATATATAACCTATAAATATTACATGTCACAAACTAAAATTATACCATGATAAGCATTTTTTAGAAACATGAATATATAAATCTCTAGCATATGTACATAAACATAATATGTATCATCTAATCAAGTTTTTATTTTTATATTTTATGAATGTTTTTTTTATTTTTAAAATTTATATTTAAATCACATAACAATATATGTATAACATTTTACAATAATTATCTACCAATAAGCCATTATATGAAGGCAATCATGACTACTGTATAAGCTAACTCAAGAGAGGGTCTTATCTTGTATATATCATATGTAGTGAAACTCTAAATATGTACTATTTATCTCAAGTAGTAGGTTATTAGATATAAGGAGTTAAAGAAATGTGTCAAAAAAAAAATCAAGGGTAATGATATTAAATAAATAAAATGTATTATAAAAAAAAGAAAATGTGTTGAATTAATAATAAATTATTTGAATTCCTAAAGAGCCTGTATGTTTTAATTTTTAAAATCATAACACTGGCCAATGTTGAATGGTATATAATGAAGGTGTGTAATCAAAACTTGATATATCTATTTTTTTATAGGTGGTATTTTATATTGTGTAATCATATATTTAATTTTACTATAGTAATGCACATAGTTTTTGGAGTCTAGAAAATGTGCACAACTCATATTGGATTTGACATTGTAAACACTTATTTGATGTGATGTATTGTTAATTATTGAAATAAATACATTCAATAGAGAAAAATCACTCCATCAAATTTATTTTCTATAAATATGTGAAAATATAAGATGGGTTCATGTGTATTAGTTTTTTTTCTCTTCTTTTTTATTTTTTTAAACATCATTATTGTTTTGTTTTATATATCTAAATCTATTTTTATTTTTTAAAAATTAATGAGTGAAATAACACTAGGATATGTTAGATGAGTAACATTTAAACAAGTGGATTTCATAGTTATCTCCTATATCTATAAATAATGCAACATCTTTAAGCACATCAGGTGGGAAAGGTTTTCCATATTCTTTGGGAGTCTGATATATTCAAACAATACCAAACTTGTTTATGTCATCCATATATTATAATTATTATACATGATCTAATGCCAATTTTAGATATGTTATCATGTATATGATCAAGCTAATAATTTTCATTTGTATCATTATCTTAATCATCAAAATCAATATTCTTAAATTCTTACACAATTTATGTGTGAATTTTTTTTATAGGAATAAGTTTTTGAGGTGTTATGACCATTTTATGAGGCATTTTGAGATGATTTATAATAAATTATGTAGATTCAACTATTTACCCTTATTGTGGTTTTAATAAAAATAAGGAATAAATTAGTTGTAATTGAATAGATCTAGGCATCCATAAGTGAAAATACAAAATTTATATATGTATAGAACTATAAAATGAAACAAAATTACAAATTAAATAATTTAAAATAGGTTAATAAATGTAGATGATATAAGATAATAAATCTTGATAGTTGTTTGTTATTATAGAAACATGAAACTATAGATGGACTATGTAAGTTGTATACAACCTCATCATAAAATTTGTAAACTATGTGATTATTTGAGATAGATCCATTTATTAGATAAATATACACATGTAATATATAATTTTTTATGGTTGTGACTATCTAATTATGGCCAATTTCATCTTGATATGGCCAGATTCATCCTATTAGGGTTTCATAGTCTTATTTTTATGTCACATGTATGTTATCATATTCCTATTATGCTTGTACTTAAATTCACTAATATGATGTAAATAATGTGAAATATATGTGAGTATTCTCCTTGACCTAGAATTAACTCCCAAAAAACCAAATAATCATTAATTTGGGTAACTATCAAGACAATCTTACAAATATGTATCCTGCATTCATCAAATCAAACCTTTATGTAGTTTAATGAGTGTGTGTATGGAATATATTGAGTGGGGATTTGTGAAAATCCTCTTCCATATAAGTGAAAATGTAACTACATGAATTATAATACCCTTGGCATAAGGTAAATGTAAAGAGACCAAGAGAGGATGACAAGGCACAATTATATAATATCTGATTTGATTCTTGGATTAATTATTCTAAGCTCTAGGATTGACCTTGTATGTGACTTGGCTCTTGATATTAAAATATGTCTTATGTTTACTTATATATTATGAATATTAATGATTATACCTTGTATATATTGGCTAGCTTAGGATAGCTTATGTATTTTATTTAACTATGATAATGTAAAAATCAGCATTAAATGAAAATGAATGAAATAA